>JABFQD010004759.1:0-11418 GCA_022817045.1 Psix sp. ZL-2020
ACCTTAGAACGTTGTTCAAGACTATGATATTTATAAGATTTATGAATGAAACTGTTAATAATATGAAAATACACACTGTTCTCTCATTTAAATGTAAAAAAAAGTTCAGATGAATTTTTCAAATTGTTTAACTCTACTAATATACAAAAATTGTTTAATTTTAAATACAATAAACAAATTCGTAAAATAGAATAAAATTGTGTCATTTATTGTATTTTTATTGTTATAATAAGAAGTGAATATTTTATTATGCAATATTACATATAACGTAAAATAATTTATGATAAAAACTATGAAATTTTGAAAAACAACAGCAAACTGTTGAGTTTTGAAACCTGATTGCACTTATCGTAGAATTCAATCACGTTTCAAAATAAGAAAAATCTACTTATCAATACGCAAATGCGAAAATAATTGTTTTCCAACGAACTAATTACAGTTTATAATATACATTAGTTTATAGTTTGACATAGCCATTAATTGAGAAACAAGCTGTAAATACAAGAAGTGGAGTGAATAATTAGTACATAATTTTCATATAAAACCGTAAAGCCTAATTGCGGGTCACATAAAATGAAGTTTCAATGAAAAATAACTGAAATACGGTGAAATGGCCAAACAAAAATAATTCTAAACCGACGAAACTCACATCCGATAAAAGGTCAATTACATTTGCTCGAGTACCAAGAGCGCAAACAAAAATAACTTTGAACATTACCAAGTTGATGTCGGTGCTAATAATTTCTGATCGCAGTGAATCATTCAACCGTACTAATTAATAGTTTGTCGAACTGGCGAGCGCTCGTTGGGCAAAAGTTGTTGGGACAGATGTACAAAAAAGCGGAAAGCAAACAAACGTGGAGCAAAAAAGTAAACCGACGCAGAAAGTAACGCGGCCACGTAAGGAAAACAGAAGCAAGCACAGGGAAATAAATCATGCAAAATTGATGTGCTTCGAATGCGATCTGCTTAGAGGGAATGACTTCCGTGCGAGCAAAGTTATGTAAGGAGTGTCCACTCGAATAAGACGCCGCTGCTGTTGTTACAGAACAGAGAGACGCGTTACCCAGTGTCCGCGAAGCATAAATCCGATTATCGTTGCAGTGGGCGATGAGGCAGCGAGTCCGGAGATAGAAAGGGAATAAGAAGAGGAAAAGTGAAGAGTGATTTTACAGAGAAAAAGAGAATATCAAAGAGAGTATCTACCGCGAAACTTTGAATATAAACCTCAAAGCAGGGGCGCCGCACATCGATTTATTTTCGTGTTTGTTCACGGTGGGAAAAGTTTCGCGGTTTGTCAGCACTTTTCAGCAGAGATGTTCGCCCGAGACAGTGCGTTACAAGCTACAAGAAAAGGATGGAGGAGCCATGGGAATCTCATAAATTATCTACTTTCGATTATAATTCTACTCGTTTAGTCGACATGAAAGTGACCTTCCATCAAATGTGCGCTTTGCCGTTTTAGTTATTTACGTGGATCAAATAACGTTCCATCACAGTTTTGCATGTTGAGCACAGAATTTTTTTCCAAATTTGCTCTTTATAGGTGTCAGTCGGGATACTTTGTAAATTGGAATACTTTATGAACAATGTGCAATATAAATAAGGATATTGTTGATATTTGAAAATTTCGTTTAAATTCTATTAGCTTCATATAAAAGTTTGTTGCATGATTTATCATTGTTTTCACATTGCAGTGGAAAAAAAGTAATATAATTTTAAAATACAGTTTGAAATTTGCGAACCAGCATTTTTGTGAATAATCTTGAAATTCCGACGGTCGAAAAAACTGAATTGATAAGAGTTACTATGAGCTGCCGCTGGATCTAAAATAAATCGATGGGCTTGCAACTCAAAATAACAACATCTGAGATAATAATAAATTTCAATTGAAATTCCTAGGATGCCGTATGAAAGTTATTTTTATTTCAAGGCAGCTGATAAAACGCCGAGTCATAGTGGCAAATAGCAACAGAATTTAATTATTCAGCCGAAAAATAAGCGCAAAAGCAAAGAACAATTGGCGCGCGTAAGACGCGAGGAATACGCTGTGTCAGCGATATAATTTTTGCTCGCAAACAAATGACGGGAGATGTGGCCGGACGTCACAATCGTCGGCAAACTCTTGCGCAATATTTCCATCGTATTGTCACTTAGTCAGCAAAGGGACGGATTTTTTTTCGCTTGCAAAATGAGCGCGCTTCGGATGAAAGCTCCGTGTAATAAAAATAACGCTCGGTCTTTTTGTCAAAGACAGTGAGCGGCAAATTTATTCGTCGGCATTTTCGATTCGCACGCTCGCAGTCGGCACTTGGGCTTTATTAGATCATACGTTGCTTTCAATTTGATTGGAGGAAATCCGATCGCTCTTACGACGGGCGTCGGGTTATGGGCGCAAAGCCTTTGCCGTCGATATATCGAGAAAAGACTCGAACGTCTGTTGCCGAGTGAGAAAAGCACCAATACCAACGTCGGCTCGTGTCGTTGTCGTCATCTATTCATTCAAGTTGTTTCCTTTGCTTGAAGAACTAGAGGTTTCTTCACGGCAACAGACATATCGCCGACGAATATCACCCGATGGAATGAAACTGCAGATACCAGTTTTACGCCGAAAGAAACTTCGTCGAAGCAACGATCGCTCTACCAACTGCGCAGATTTTCGAGAAGATTGTTTGGCTTCGGGAAACCTCGTTACACCGCAGCTCGTCCAAACGCTTCAATTGGAAATACTTTTTTCGAATATCCATCGCCCATGCTCCGCTTCCTTTTGATCGAGTGGATTCGATCGCGGGCTACGCAACTTGCGTTTTCTTTCCTTTGAAAAAAGGATCTTATATATATTTTTGTAATAGACTTGATTTTTCGTTTGAAATTTTTTCTGTGATGCCAACTTACTGTGCGTTTTCACCTAAACTGAACATTTCAGTGTTCAACGTGAAAAAGCTTGTAGAGTTTAAAAACTGACGAAATGCAAAAATAATATTTTTGTATTAGGAAATGCAATAACAAATTTCTTTGTAAGAAAGTCTGGCATGATTTGTGAGGAAATTTGTAGTTTTGAAACGTAATATGAGACGTGACGTTTATTAAAAAAGTAATGTCGAATTATTTAGTAGACCTGAATACAACATAAAAATCATAATATTTTTCGAAACCATTTCCGTCATTTTGTTAATAAGAGTTTTTACCAAAGAAATATTATATTGAAAATTGAAATTACTTTAGGTTTACTCTTTGAGATAATGCTGTTAGATAAAAAGTCCAATGCACATTTGATTTTGTTCAACATTTGGAATATTCGTGTTTACCGGAATTTCAACAAATATGATTTTATTGAATTCTGCAAATAACAGTCATCTCGCGATTTTATACGAACTTTCATAGTTATATTTTCGCTTCATTATATCTTCTAACTTACAATGTTATCATTCAACCGAATTTGAATAAATATATATTCGACAACAACCGTAAACTATTTTACGTTGGTAAATAAATTGCCTTCAACATATTTGTGGTCATTTACATCTTTTGTTTATAGGTTTATTCAGGAACAAATTAATATAAATTCTAAAATCTATTATTTCAAACTTGCTGTCTCTTTTGGTACAATTTGCGTACACGAATGAACTGATTCTAAATTTCTATAAAATGAGGTGTCCAACTCAAAAAAAGCAACAACTATTTCATTGCTGAAACATTTCAGAAGAGTTCACAACCTTTCTATTCAATTTCTTCTTCATTTACAATACGAATATCTCGTTTATCAAAACGAGCACTGATCCAGAACCGAGCTACCCCTCATAATGTTACGATTCTCATTAAGCGACGAATAGGATTCCTTTATGGCAAGATAAAAGGAACAAATGAAAGGAAATGAAAATGATGCACAAGTTATTCGTAACAATTAATTCAGCAAGAAAGTTTTAACAAGGATGTATATAGAACATTCCAAGTCAGTGGATCCTCTCTGTGGCGATAACAGTCGTGAACAGGGTCGCTGTCAAGTATTACACAAGAATGTCTCGTCGAATTATGAAGTGCATCGAAGTTTCGGACTACGTGAACGAAACGGTATACGAGTTTACAATTCTTCGCAAAGTTTTGAGAGAACATGCATCCGCAACAAACCGTACGCATGGCCAGTGGTTTGCTTGAGCTGCACACTTCGCACTGGCCTCGACCACATCAAAGTGACTGTTGGACGAGCTTTGAGCTCGATACGCCAGTTGTGTCTAGCTTCGTGACACCGCAGGTTCAATATAGTTCGCCTATTATTACCCGGCTACCATTCAATATCCTTAATTAAATTCGGAAGCTTATTCACTGCGGTTAATTACGGCTTCGTTCCAAGAAGCCATTTCATGAACTGGAGTTTTCTTCGTGCCAAAGTGCAGTTCAGGATTCTTGCAAATTTTCCGTTTGAATACAATTGATTTATGCCAAAGCCAGACTATGAATGTTGCAAATAATTATTGAATAACAGAATTTGATTGGGTTTTTGTAATATAAATGGAATGAAATTTCAACTAAACAATGCTGCTCGATTACGAAAAATGCTACTTTCGAAAGAGCAAGAAAAAGGTTTCGTAAAATGTGTGATAAATTCAGAAGCGGAATGAGTACGGTATATTTCAACGGCAAACTTGAAATTCACTCATAAATCTCGTTTCGTCTGCGCGTAGCCAAACTTTATGGCCAGGTTTTATAGGTTTTGGATGTATTGTTTTAGCGAGCTTCTTGTTTTGAATTCAATCACATTTTCATGGATGAACTGATATTCATTCAGTTTTGAGCATGTAAAAAGCATTGTGTTAATTTTAACACTTTAGTACCGTTTTCCATGAATCACTATGCTGAATTCATTTAAACAAAATTACACCAAGATAAACATAGCCAGATTCTTCGTACAATTTTTGTTAACAGATTCAAACGCAACGATTTTTCACGAGATTTTTTAAAGCTATTTTAAAACACAGCGTTCCGCGTAATCTTTTCATATTATATTTGATGCAGCATTTTATCTTAAAAATCTCTTTTAATTCATTCATCATCTGTGTACAACATTTTACAATAATTGTAACGAAATAGAAAAGAATAAACATATTCCTTTTTATATCGTTTGCGTTTGAATGCTGTTTCAATTAAACAAATCACGTTAGAAATGACAAGAGAAGTCGAATTCAACAAAATCTAAATTTAACACGCAAAAGGAAGCGCGTCAATTTTGACGACATATTTGTTTAAATACGTGTTTTACTTGTAAAATGTAATAAAAATATGTTCAATCTCACAAGCACTTTATTCAATCATCTCAAATTAATACAAATTAACGCTGAATATATTGCAAAGATCGACTTACTTCGTTGACAGATATATAATCAAAATAGGCAGAATATCATCGAACCTGTAGCAGGTCGACTTATTTGCATCTTTGAAAAAATGATTTGCTGTCTCTGGCAACATTTCAACAAAAATACCGTTGCAATGAAGTCCATGAAACTTGTCTGTTTATTTTTACACCCACGACGACGGCGCTGTTTCGCTTTGAATGCGCCTCAAAAACGTCTTATAAAAATGTCACTTAACTTGATGCGTAACCTGGACTATTTCGTCCGGTTGACTGCGAAGCTCCGGCTTAATAAGCATGATAACATCAATTATATCACAGTTCAGTTTCCTGGAAGGAGGAATAAATTATTCGTCGGGATAAAAGAGATTCGATGTAGGAGCAAAAAAAAGGAGTGTTAGCCGCGTTTCCGTGCGTGAGTTTGCGAGTCGATTCGGGTTCGCTTAGATACAGAGGAAGCGCTCGTAAAACAGATCTGCCTCGCTTATTTGCGAAAATGCCAGCCATTCGAATTAAGTATTTGTTCTGAAAACTAAACGAAGCGAGAGGGATGGAGACGAGGCGAGTGAAACGCCGAGCTGTAAAATCTCGCTTTTTTTAATAGAATACGAACATTTCGAAGGATTCACTTTGCAAAGAGCGAATAGGCAGTTATGTTCAAAGTGTCCTTGTCGAGTGAAAAGAAGTCCATCATTCTTGATCCTACTGACAAGGAGCGTCGTAATTTCGTTACGTCCTTTGTCATTGTGATGTTTTCGCGAACGATTCGATTTCGTCTGATTGCCCAGTAAACTTCACAGCCAAGCTGCTTAATGCAGGACGAGTCGACTGTGCCAAGCAATAGCTCTGCTGGAAAAAAATGTTAAACCCTTTTTCAGGCTAGTTAAAGAGCTACGCTTATTGATCGAAGTTACGCACCATTGCGAAATTACCGCCTGCTTTCAGCTAGATTAAGAATCGGGTTTATGTAACGCCTGAGGCATAAACACCTTGTTTATTTACACATGCCTACATCTCTCGAATAATGACTGCGGCTTGCGTGCTTGTGCACTCTGCCAACACTTTCTTTAACACCTCAATATTACGAAACGACGTCGCCGTCTTCACTTTTTTCGCTCACAACTTTTTTCTTTTAGTTAGAAAATCAATTGAGATGGTTTTTTGCCAATTTCTGTTTGTCGTAGAAAGTACTTTTTTCTTTATTTGCAATCTACATACTTTTGGCTAAAAAATGATACAATAGCAAATTGCAAGTAATCGTAACAAAAAGAAACACTGCATATTGCGACATTTTAAGTGAAATTTTTATTGTTCATTAAGATACATTTACTGATGTAGTGTAAAAATCAAAATACCGCAGAAAAAATTATTTCGATAATTTGTAATATGTATTTGACCGAGTCTTTTTTTAATTAGAATAGTGTCTTAACCTTAAAACAATTTCATAACCTTAAAAAGTCCTAAAAGTCAATCTAAGGTTGGTAGTATATTTTTTTACAGTGTGTATATCGGATAAATAGTGAAAACATTTTTTCATGCTTATTTTTAAAACAGCAGAATCTTTGTGATAGTGAATTATCCTATCACAATTTCCTTTCATCATGAAAACGTAATTATTTTTGCCAAGTGATAAAACTTCATCATTTATTTCATGAAGGCTGTGTAAGAAAGTAATTTTCTTTATACGTGGGCAGATCCTTAAAGATATACATTATTTTTTCTCTTTTTCGAATTATGCAGTTTACCAAATTAATCTACATTATTTCTTTGGGCTCCTTGTTTTATCGGACTAAAAAAAATTATTCATGGACTAAAATAACATTTTAGTTTAGTGACTGAAATGAAATAATGTAAGACTATTTCCATTGCTGAAAAATAATATTATGATTTCTTATCAAGATATAATTCATAAATATTTATGAATGTCGTTCATTTTTACCAAAAATGAACATGAATTATTACTTGGAATAACACTCTCACAATGCAACTGTAATAAGATTTACGTAATACATTTGAGTCGTTGCATTTCTCGAGAACCTTCTTTTAATCTATTCAGTTCTTCCGAAATCGGTTTACAGGATGATTACGTCTGTAATGTTACATAAGTCCGGATCGTAGTTTCAATGCTACCATTAGATCCTTCGTAATCAACATATACGCGTAACAGCACTATCGAAACCTAAACTCAAAAAAATATGATAAAATACTTGAAACATGAAAAAATTATATCATCTTAGTTATGATTCATTTTAACGTAGAATTTAGAATTTCTGTAAAGTTTCGCTAGATTGAAATAAAATTCAAATGAAACTGATAAATATTTTTAAGATGAGTCAAAAGATTTTGTTAATTAATTATGATTCTAATAACTGATTGTCGCTATAATTGTGATTTCATTAAATCATTACAGAATAATCGCATATAATGATTAAGAGAATTGAAATTTTCAGTCGAACACAAATCAACCATGTCTACATTTACACGAAATCGAACCTTATTAGTCGACAAAGGATACTGGAACGCCCATTTGAGTAATCAATGCGCAATAGGCGTATTCTTTGAAGCGTAAACTATTGCTATGATTGAGGTGTAAGCGGATTAAAAGCTGATCCGCGTTCGATCGTTTCGTACTTATTATAACTTTGGTTCCGTGAAATGGCGATGCAATCAATTCATTAAGTAATTTGATTTCACTGGACCGAGCCTAACAAGCATAAAAAATATGGCGTGATGACCAGTTTTATCAGTCAATCGAAATTTTGACACTTCGTGAAATAGTATAGCACGCTCACCTCGGGAAGTGATCATTTAAAAAATATGCGCCAGTCGTGTATATGAAAACATCACGAGATATTTACTTTGTTAGTCGAACTCTGAACTGTGTATGTGCAAGGGCCACAATCAACTTTTTGTTAAAATAATTGCAAAAAAGGTTTGATCTCCTCAGCTGGAATCAAAATTGGATTTTATCGATTTTTCACGTTCAGTTTACGTATAATTTACAACCATTTTTGTTTTCGTTTCGACGTTTCCTAGCTAGACTCAAAGAGGCAATAAAAATTTGCATGCTTTTTGCGATTACATTTATGCGACGAAATGGAGTATAACGCTTCCACATTACTCATAAGATAGCTGATACGTGTCAAGCGTTAGACAATACAACTGAAATAATTATCAAGATAAATTTAAGTGCAAACTTATCAACCACATCAAACTTTACGCGTGATTAATGAACTAGAAAATTAGATTTTGGTATCAAGCTATTTAGTTTAGTAATAATTGTGATTATAACGGTATAACACATCATCATTCATCGTATTAAATATTCATTTAATGAGCGTTGCAATCAAAGGCTTAATATTACGATCATTAAACATTATCATAAAATAAAAAATCAATACTCTGAAATTGGAGGCTGGTTCGAAAATTGTTAATCAATCATGAATAGGTAATTAAATCTGAAGTTTCGGATTTTTCAACATTCGATTCGATGAAATGTTTCATCATTCATACGAAAATTTCGTGTTTCAAATTTTCATGTATCGATAAATGCTTTACTGTTTTTCTTCTAAACAAAACAACATGATGTAAAAATGTCTTTGAACGATTTCACAATAAATACATTTATATTAGCTTTGAAGCCTAGATAAATAATTCAGTGAATATCCAGAAAGCAATTTATCATTCATAACAGAGGTGTGAAATGTTTCGTAATAACCAATATGATTTCTTTGAATTTTTATAGCTTACCAAAGTTTATATATAACATTTCAGAAGAGTTGTAACAAAACCTTCGGTTATTATGTTTATGCAGATTAACGTATCCACACCGTTAAATATTTTTGTGAATGATTTGAATTCACGAAAAAGTTGAAAAACTTTTTCGGCGAGATGTGCCATAAATGTGAGCGCGTCGCGCCACGCGAATTGCGAATCGAGATTCATGGATATGCGATGTCGGAACCACGTATACATGTTAGGTTGGTATATTTGTTTACAAAGGGATATCAAGCTCAATGATTTGGCATACTAAAGAAGATTTGTATTAATGGGTTAACAATTTTGGGTGCAGATAGAATACTTAATGCAGACAAAATGACGTACATGAATTCAACGTAACAACATTCTTCAGCGTCGGCCGGAAGTAAGATTCATCACGTTTCAATTCCATTTTTTCTCGCGAGTCAAAAAAGACATGTGTTTAGCTGGATGTTGACACGGGAATTACTCAGGGTGAAAGTTTATTTTCTTCATGTCCTCGTTCTTCTGTCGCATTTCGAGTAATAATTTTGCTGGAAATTGCTTGACAGAAATGTGCTATCGATTTTCCAACTTTTCCCGACGGTCAACTCGCGAAGCCGGGAAGTTTATTGCAAAATTCTTCAAGAACACCGTCATTGTATTACAACAAACGAAATAGAGCGTCGAAGCTTCTTAGAAAATGAGAAGAAATAAAGTAGAAAAGAGTGTCTTACGACAAGGAAAGTTTTAGGAAACAGGAGTAAGTGGATTAGAAATAAATCAATTAAGTTAATTTGATTAGAGTGCTCTCGGTAGGTTGGTTCTGATGGGTCGCAGTCAAAACTCGGAAACCGTCTTTACAAGAGGTGTTCCTTCGCGCAGGCTAGGTCGATCGCACGAAGACACGAGAAATGAGAGGCGGACGCGTGAAGAAAGGACACGAGGGGAAGAGGAACTCATTGTAGACTCTGTCGTAACAAATGTTTGCCATCGTGGCTCGACTCCCTTTCATTTTCTGTTATCCTGCGCGCGTACCGTCTGTCTCCTTTCCCCTAATTATCCCTTATCTATATCTCGGTCCATTTGGTTCGCAATGACGTTATCTCGCTGACTTGGACCAAGTAGAGACGCTCCTATCTTATTATTCAAAGTGTCGGCCGTGCTAAAGGAGGTTTCAATGGTAGTTTCCTTCGCGCCGCGTTTCTCCTTCAACCTCCGAGCTTTTCCCCCAACGCTCAGACGTTGAAGGATTAAACCACTGCCAATCCGACTCTAATTACGAATAACGGATTAGGACATGTATGCTTAGCGACTGACAAAATGAACTAACTTTTGACAACGTAGGCACGTCGATATTATGTTTGCGATTGTCGTTTTTTACCGCAACCAGTTTCCTGTTGTTCTACAGATGTTTCAAAGTCAAGCAAGTAGAAAATTTATTCTAAGGGATTTTAGGATATCGAATGAACTCCAAAATGTTTGTACACCAATGTATCAGATCGCAACAGAGATAAATTACAGCGCATTAAAATGAGCGAAGAAATCTGCGGTTTGTTTGCAACTGATTGAAAATGAAATATTGATTTAGCATCATGTAAAATGACTCGAACGGAAACGCTAAGGTTTTTTTATATTAAGTGTACTATTTGATTGTTATTCCAGGTTGCATTGTTTCAGCAAGTTTGACATTATATTGTTATTGATTTAGTCATCTATGAAGGAAATTAAATTATCAATTTACAGCGGAAACTTAAGTATTTACTTTACAAGTCTGACAGCACTAAAATGTCACAAGTATTTTGACTTCACTTTCAAATTATCTTAGGAGTTATAGCTTTAGCCTATAATTAGAATTTTTACCAGAGGTATTATGAAAAGAAAATTAGCTCAACAATGAAATAACTAAACGAAACAAGAAAAATGTTAATCATACCGATTTTATGGTTTTATGAACAAGCTTCTAGGTAAACTTTACTTTAAAGTGATCAAAAAATCTAATAACAGCTATTAATTAATGTTTTCATATGGTGCAATCATTATAATTGATCATGTTTATTTGGAGAGTAAATTTCATGTTTTACATTCCTCATCACCAATTATGACTACTCTGTCATTACTAACATTATACAATAACTAAAATCATTAATTTTATGCTGATAATAGTTATCATAAATAAAAACGCGCCAAACATAATATCTTTATGGCCTATATGATGACCGAAGAAATTTTTAAATAATTTTGGTAGAGATTTGATGTTTGATACTAAAACATCGAAAATCGAAGATTTTTCGAAGTATTTTCTAAGAAGAAAAGAGTTTTCAGAAATAATG
>JABFQD010004760.1:0-11417 GCA_022817045.1 Psix sp. ZL-2020
CTTTCCTCAGGAAACTAATCATCTATTTATTTTACACAACCTTGTCCTTGGTACATAGAATTCATACTTCTTCTATACTTACTTATATATACTTATTCATACTTTTTCTGTTTCCCTGAAAACATTCAAACGATTCTATTTTTACATTCATGCTTTCCTCTACTCTGTATATTTGCCGCTGGACCAAAACAGCCCGCATTTGCCCAGGACGTTTCCTCTGGAGTGGGGAAAACCTAAGGAAAAAAACCTTAGGCAAAAACCCACTCCGGGATGCTCGGTGGCTTCGCAGCTTTCTGATTTGGGCATTCTGTTAGACAAGAATGTCAAATCCGAAACTGCCCCACCTCGTGCTCACCTTGAAGTGTTGGAGAAAAAATCGTTGCTAGGTGAGATTTGAACTCGCGTCCTTGAGCTCACCAAGCAGACGCCTTACCCATTACGCCAAGGTGTCACATTATATCAACGAATATTTTCTTAACATCACTCGTCAATTCCGCGGGAGATGTTTTAAAATTCAAATTATTGTTAATAAAAAGTTATTTTAAATAGAATAAAAACAAATTCCATTATATTATGAATCAATAACATATAATGAAAATATCGTGATAAATATTAAATAAATTTTTACATGAATCTTAAGCAATATAAAACTTTGATAAATTGTTTGTTTTTTCTCCTAACGTGATGTGAATTGCTATTTCTAGGGTTTATTTTCGAGTGACCGAACACGAATCCGTTGTCAGATTTTTGCGCTTTCTCGTCGTTTGCGAAATATTTACATAGTGATGTCCAAATGACCCTAAATATTTTCTTTGAGGACGGGAATTGTGTTTTTACGCATACTCAATATTGAACTTTCAGGCTTAGCTGATTTATTTATTTACATATATTTTTCATTATACTCAGGTAATTGATTTCTTATTGTTCTTAATAAGAATAATATACAGGGTGTGGAAAAAGTTCCAGGGCAGATAAATATTTCGAGAAAAATGCATCGGATCAAAAAACGAAAAAATATGTATCCAATGTTTTTTGAAAAGCTATCCAATGATGTCAAACTCAACCCCCCCCACCCCCAACCTCTGGGGATAAGGTGAGGGGCAACTTTAAAATCTTAAATGGGAACCCGAATTTGTTATTGTAGATTCGGATTCCCTAGAAAAAGTACTTTAATTTCACCTACGATTCAGGTCATTTTTGTTGACAGATGGCGCTGTAATCGACAAAAATCGAAATTGGTAACAATTTGTTGGAAAATAGGAATATCTCGAGAAATACGCATCGTATCGAAAACCGGGAAAATACGTATCAAATTTTTTTTGAAAAGCTATCCAATGATACCAAAAACTTTTTCTCTGGAAACCAAGTTTAACGTTACTCAAGAAAAACGACGTGGACGTATTGGTTTTCTGTACCCTTTGGGGTGCTTGTTTAATGTGAGCCTCCTTGCCTCTTACTGTTCAGCTATGAAATTAAAATAAACGTAACATAAAAGTAAACTAAAAGTAAAGTTGAAATAAATAAAAGTAGAAATTAAAGTATCAAAATAAATTGGTCGAGTACAATTACGAATTAAGTAAATGTTCGAATTGTTTGCCGTCAACTTCTTGACAATAAGCCAGTCAACGATAAAACGATTCAATGCAGTGTGTGAAATATTGTTCAGGAATCATTGCACATTCCTCAAGTATTCGTTGACGTAATTCATTTAAAGTCAGGGTTTTGGTTTTAAATACTCTATCTTTTTGATATCCCTATAAAAAAAAGTCAAGAGGTGTGAGATCTGGTGATCTATCTGGCCACTCAATTGGTCCTTTTCGACCTATTCAATGATCAGGAAAAACAGTATTTTAGTACTCACGAACATTTCGACCATAATGTGGTGCAATACCATCCTGTTGAAACCACATATTTTCAAAATTGTCGTCATCAATTTCTCCTATTGTAGAAACGATTTCATTTTGAAGCATATTTTTATATTTCACAGCATTCAGATTTCCCCAAATAAAAAATGGTCCGATTAATCTGCTATTTCAAATTCCAGCCCAAACGTTTATTTTCTATGGATACTGCGTTTTACTTTCTCGCATCCAGAAAGGACTTGAATCGGACTAATACCTGCAGTTATGGCGATTGCAATTGCCACTCAATTGAAACGTAGCTTCATCTGAAAAAACAATGTTGAATGGCAAGTTAGGATCATTTTCGATTTTGGGCATCATATCTTCACAAAACTGCAATCGTCGATCAGGATCATTTTCATTTAATTCATGAATTAAAGACATTTTATAAGAATGAAAATTGTGTTTTGTCAAGATCTTGTGGACAGACTTGTTATTAATTTCATGCACCTGGGCAGCTTTAGGTGTACTTAAGTGTAAATCCTCAAAAAATGATAATAAAACATCTAAGGATTTATCGTCATTTGTTGCTGCTGTTGGTCTTCCTGAACTATCTCGATCTTTAACACGACCTGTTTCTTCAAACCTTTTAAATGTTCTTTCCACATTTGATGTTGAATTGGACTGTTGCCCAATCCTAAAAGTATCATTAAAAAGATTTCGTACATCACCATAAGTTCTTTGCAAATCACCCCAACCTCTCATTATCAAAAGAGACATCTTTCCTGTTCATTTACGTGTTACATCTTAAGGGTATAAACCTACTTTGTTTGTCAAAGACCTTTCGAGTTTAACTACTGAGAGTACAATGAAGTCTAATTGCACTACTTTGTCTCTTACAATAGGGAGTAGTTCACGGTCTAGCCACAGAGAAGCCGTGATCAGTTCTTTGGGATCCAAATGCGCAAAAACAAATTGGGGCTTCCATTAAAAATCTTAAAGTTGCCCCCCAAGGGGTGAGGGTGGAGAGTTGAGTTTGACATCATTGGATAGTTTTTCAAAAAACATTAATTACGTATTCTCCCGTTTTTCGATCCGATGCATTTTTCTCGAAATATTTGTCTGTCTCAGAACTTTTTCCCTGTCCCGGAACACCCCGTATACATATATTTAAAGTACTTTAACGAGAAACATGACATTTTTCACACGTTTGTAAGACGTTTGCCACACTGATTTATTCTTGTGGCTATATTATTTGTAAGCCTAATAAAATTCCAATAATAGGCAAGCATCTCTCGGATTATAGTTCGTCTAGCATTCAGCTAATACTAAAGAATAACGTTATATATTTTCCGATTTCGGCTGCATTGTAACAATCCGGTAAGTATTACTCCAGACTTTGTCCAAAGTTTACTGAGTGTGGAATCCTTTTTGAACGTATGTACTAGATTTTTGACAGAACTTAAGAGGTTAATTTAAACTAGTTGGTTATTTTTTGTATCTGTTCATAATGCTTGAATTTCGTGGAATTAAGTCGAGTTATCTTTCAGTCTATTTTAGTCTGGAAATATAGACTGAAACTAGGAAATTTTCGAGATTAGAATGCCGAATTATATCCAAACTTGGCTTGTATTTTATCCATACTACTCCTATTCTTATGCCAGACTGGTATTTAGATGCGATCGAGTTGCAATTCAGATGAACTTTTTCGAAGTAGGTTTTTGAAATACTTGTAATATTTACAAGCTGTTGAAACGAATGTTTTAGTGTCATTGTATTCAAATTCATTAATTACTTCAAAGATGACGTATATTAAAGTATTTGTTGTAAATAAAACAATTCAAAAAATGATTATTGAGACAAATTTGAATGTACACCTGTATGAATATTAAATAGTTCATAGTTGAAAATTTTATTTTAGTGTTATCATATGTTTTTTACGTTGCTTATCATAATAACAATATTATAATTTACAGCATTGATGAATGAACTACTTTAAAGTAAACAATTGTTAACGTTTACATTTTTAATGTAATATAATTCCTTAATTTGGGTTATTCCACAACTTAGGACAATTTTTTGTCCTAAGTTTTTTTTCTAATGTTTAATTTTTCCACTATTCAATTTTTCTAATTCTACACCTTTCTTTACATTTCACAGTTCTAGAAACTGAGATTGTAACCAACTGCCTAAAGCTACTCTGCTATTTCATTTGTTTTTTTTGCCTCATATTCTCTCATAATATTGTAAATTTGGTTTTATTTCATCATTGCCTCTTTATTTTCTATCTTCTTGATCTTTCGCCCAACGTTTAGTTTGCGAAACATTGCTTCGTTATCAGCCTGTTTCTTTTACAATTCAGTTGAAAATGTGTAAGGGCTTGCATGATCCTTACTAATCATGACTGCGAATCTATAATGCTATCCTTCAGAAGCATTATTAGTCCTCGATAAATTTTGTAACACATTTTCGTAAACGTTCCATAGTGCAGGCTGATATCTTGGCTGCGTTGCACGACATAGTCCATGAGCCGGCTTCCCTCTGACATAATTATTTTTGAAGTAATTGGCGACCTCTATGAAAGCACCTGGTACTTCGTCTAGAAATATGTCAAAGACGTAACTGATATCCTCATTCGGAACGAACGCCGTCTTGCACATCTTTTGCGCTACTTTTTTAATATAAAGGTCCTCCGGATCGTTGTAGGCCTTCAGATGTATTCGACGAAAGTCAGATTGTCGGAGGTAGAAAAAACTTGTTTTGAGACTAACATTCATTGTTCCTGCAGCGTTTATGACGGCCACCTCAAAACCTGTCATGATGACAGTAGCAGAAATCGCGTAGCCAAATGTGTCACATTCTTCTTTAATAACTTTAAAAATCTATCAAAAATTAAATTAAGCTAATTTTTTCATTAATTGAATAAATTAGTTTGGTAAGCCTTCTCTCTGTCTTGTTTTGCCTTAACGCGCATACTAACGGTGAAGCAACGTTTTCTTTTACTTCATTGCTCACTTGGACGAAAGATCCCACAATTACGAAGAATTGAAAAAAATGTTAGGGACTACTTTAAATGTTCCATCAGCATACCAATTACTACTTCGAGTCAATCACCTTAAATTTTTTTCGTTGCTCAAACCGTCAGTCTTTCACATCATCTTGTAAAAACTGAGGTGTGAACCAGGATCGCAAGTATAAACAAAATACTGAATGATGATGAATTGACATAATTCAATGATAAATGCAAGGAACTTCCTAACGGATTAAAACAATTATAAAGATAGGAGTTCAACAGCTTACATTTGATTTAATTGAATTCAATAATAATAAGTACATTTAAATGCTTTACTCTGAAATGATATTTTCGGGATAATATTATGATTTCACAATCGATTAAATCGAAGGTATATGAGAAATATATGATTAGAATTTATTTGTTCCCAATTAAAAAAATACTTGCCTGGCACTGCTCACACCCCTTTAATTATTTTAAAATACTGCCTTCCTCATATGTTTATTCTTATGGATGATCTCCAGAGCCACACTAATATCATTTCTTCTCTGTGATGGCAAAATAACTAGAAGGTATTGTGACATGGCACTTTGCCATCACAAAATCGTTAATAAAATAAAATAAAAATGAAATGATTGACTTGAGTCGACAAAAAAGGGTCTAACTCGACAATTTTTAAATTGATAAGTCTACGATAATTTTTGTTTGATTAAATGTATTACTTGCGATTGTTGAGAACCCACAATTACTGAGGGTCAGTCGACTGCAGGAGATTCTCAATCGACTGGACGAGCCACTGAGAAGCGATGCCGGCGCTCGAGGTTGTATGTGAGAGGCTGACAGTTGTAAACAAATCAGCCTCAATTTTCTGTACGAACGGAGGGGTAACAATATATTATGTGTATGTTTTAACTATTTAACTATATTTATTGGACCCTCTTGGTATTAAGAACTCATAAAATTATATCAAAGGTTTTTGCAATATAAACGTAGAGCAAAATAGATAATATTGATGACCTTCTTCACTTATTTGTTTTTATTTTTAAATACGCTAAATAAAAGTGAAATCTAGTGGCGTTTTGAGATAAATAGAATCTGAAATTATTGGTTTTATTTATTTTAATTAACCCTAGTAAGAATAAGTGAATTAAGTATTGTTCAAATTAATCACCTTTTTATTTTCCGACTTTTATTTTGGGGTGGCAATTAAACTAGCCATTATTATTGGCCAGTCACTGCCATAACTGGCACCATTAATAATCGTTAATGTTGTCTTGCAGTTTATAAATGGGGTTAGGAGGATTCAATTTTTCTTTTGATAACGGGAATATCAACGAAAATCACAAATAAATAATGTAACTAATTTAATCTGATGTTTAAAATGTGCGAAAGCTTCTCGAAAAGGAGCTTTTTTTAGTACCTGCCCTTTCTACTCTAAGATACTGCTTGCCTATATTATCGACTGTACTGAAACCGGTCGGCCACACGGCAAAAATTCATTTAGCTCTTCCGTCAAAAAATGATTCATAATTCTGAAGAAGAGTAATTGGATTGGGCCTATAATTACTTCACCCCTTATTTTGAGAATATAATAATGCTCACCCAATTCATAAATTATGACGAAGTGAAAGCTTTCGATGTGAATGTATTTGTATTATGTGTTGTTAATGTGAATATGTTAGCTTAATTTTTTCAAATTTATGCAGAAGTGTACCCCTTTGCTAGAATTTGCCCATAGAGTTCCCAGCACCGGTGCATATTCGCAAGGGTCATCCTGAAATCCTGAATCCCTGACAACCCAGATACTTTCATGAATAAAGCAGCTAACAGCCGCTGTCTCCATAAGGTTAAAAAAATAACAAGATCATAAACCTAATGAAATCAGGTTTAACGATTCATTACAAAATGGTCAAGAGACAGCTTGTTTCTTGCTTACTCACAAAATCAATGATATGAGGGCCAAGACTGATGTCTTGGTCCAAACAATAGTGAAAATGACGTCTTCGCAGGTTTCACATAGATAAAATAGTCCTATAAAACACAGACTCAGGGTGGAAAACAGTTAGTTGTAATATCACTCATTTAGTTTTTAGTGAGTTTATACGTGACTTTTGTTCTATGTTAGTGTCTCAGCCAGTATCGAGCTAAGGTCATGCACAGAAAATTCACGGTTTAGTAAGTCTTACGTTGAGCGGAATTTTTCAGTTTGTCTGAAAAATCATAATAAAGTGCGTTTGGAAGAGGCCTGTCTCTGCATATTTCTTCCGAATGGCGCAACGGCAGAAGTCAAAGTCAAATTTATTTATCCCGTTAATTCTCAAGAAGAAACCTATATCATTCTAATTTGACTCACTTTCTCCATTATCTACCCGTGTATGTTGGGGATGGATTTTATTTGCACCTTTCATCTTTGAGGAAATTTTAACCGCGATAGCTCCTTAAGTCGATCTAACAAACATTACAAGATATTAATAACTTAATAATAATAGAGATCTATCGTTGTTAAGTGAACTTTCCTCAAATATGGAAGTCTTGTTTCAAAAATAGTAATGCAAGTTTACGTTCTGATGAAATCACCTTGTCATTGCGAGTCACACATGATTTTAAAAATTGTTCACATGAAAGTTGTTAAAATTTTCTTGCCGCGACAGCTTATAAGTGTACTGCAAATTAATTTAAATAGTTTAACCGATTAACCGATCGCTACTGCTCATTGCAATTTTCTTTGCCATCAGCGCTTCCTAAGGTCACATTATATTACCAGGCGAAGAGCCCGATATGCCCCAATATTGTGAGTTTGTTTATTTTTTTGTATTATTTTTGTTCGTCATCATCGTATCTCCAATTTTTCTAGAGTTTTGCTTTTTACTGCTTAGGATTGTAAACATTCATCCTACGCCATAAGTCACAGGGCTGAATGAAGTCAAAATATGCTAATCCATGAACACCAGTAATCAAAGCTCCTACTGAATTGCTGGGTATTGTCAGACTAGTGTTCTGTTGGATTTTCAAGTAGTTCAAGATATATGTCCATAGATTGGCAGAGACAAGGATCCGAGTTGGTTACATATAATCTCACAATGATAAATGAGTTAGAAATGTTGCGTTCTTAGTAAGAAGAAGAAAGAGCGTGGCAGGGATAAATAGTAGCTAACATATTTGAATGAAGAGCATATTATTGAGAATATATGAAGCAGGTGATCGAAAATGAGAGTCGTCAATTAGTGTACTAGTATAAATTCTAAGACATTCGTCAGTAAAAATAGCAGTAATTTGAAGACAAGATCACTGATTAACCCCATATAATTGAAAAAAATGTGTAAACTGATGTTTTTATCATATAAAAACATCATAGCATGATTCTATCTACTCTACTATCTACATATCATTTACATGTAGATAGCATGTAAAAGATAATACAAAGCTAGAATAAATAACATACGTACTAAACCAGGTTCTTCTTCAAACTGCGTATTACTGGCAATTTATACGAAAAAGAACAAAATAATTACCAATTGCTGTATATTTAACTACAGCTTGCTGTTTATACTGTTAAATATAATATATTAGAGTTTTATGCTTAGAAGTAAGATAAATTAGTAAAATAAAAAAAAAGTAATATAACCATTCTGAACTCCGCTTTTCCAACTTGCGGCTGAATCCCTTATGACAAAAAAACAGTTGTAAATTAAGTAAAAGTGAACTAGTAAAATAACAGTTCCGACATAAAATATTAAAAAAAATTACAAAACATTTCACTTAAACTCACTAAGGACTTACCTTGACGATATTCTTTTAAGGATATTAGTTCTTTTTCATTTTAAAATTGCAGCGGAAATGTTAAAAAAATGGAAAGACAGTGTTGTTGGAATTAGAATAATAAGTTAAAATATTTCCAAATGAAAAAAAAAAGTTCTTTGCTTGCTTATTCTATCAAATAAGCAAGATTTCTATATTTTTTAGTAAAAGTATATGTCCTATTAAGAACCTATAATTTGAAAAAACTTAAGAATATTGAAAAAAAAACAGGTTTTCGTAATTAAATTAATTTCGAAATTGATTAATTAATTGGTCAATCTAGCACAAATAAAATGGAAATCCATATCCCTGGTAACAGTTTATACAATTGATTTTGACAAAATAAATTCAGCTTCACATTATTTCACTATGTTATAGCATTGAACAAACTCACAATACCTCCTACTTTTCTTAAAACCTGGAAAAATACAGCATTTTGCAATTAAAGTTTCCTATAGGTTTGAAACATAAAACGTTTCCAGAATGAAGCTGATCAAATAAAAATGTAAGTTTTCATGTAAAATTGTTTTATGAAAATGTCACACTTACAGCCCTCAAATAATTAATTTTTCTGACGTTTAAGCTGATATAATATTTTTTTATGATAATTACTTTCCATTCCTATTCAAGGCTTCCGCATCTTGACATGGTGAATGGGCTTAGCGTGGAGGGGAGTCAGTATGCTAGGGTGCGTAGTCGGGTGGTGATTGATTCCACCACATGTCATCACCGGCTTGGGCGACTGAATTCCTTGGGAGGCTGTGCGTCGCAGGCTAACCCAGCAGAGTACCATAATTGACCGGGCTACTGGTCTGGGCCTCTCTTGATAGGAACTGTCCATAGAATCTTTTTGACCGTGTATTGGGTCCAACATTTGTGGACTAAGCTACCTGATTCTCCCTGGTCAACAAAGACGGACCACCCGAATCAAAGGTGTTATGCGTACCGTGCCGAGGGTGCATGGGCACATGCACTTTTAACGGTGTCTGCAGGGTACCGGGCGCCCTCTTGCAGTAATTAGCCTTACTCACGAATGCGGGCTCTGCGTGAGTGGACCACGAACCCTGCTTACTCATGGAAAAAAATGAATGTTAATTTGAAAAACAAAACAGATGAAAACGGTACAGTCGTCACTGGAGCTGAGGTAAACTCAGCACCAGGCAAGACGGAGACAACCTCAGTCACTGAGCCGGGAACGTCAGCCACAGAGTTGAAGGGTAGTGACGCGGAAGATGACAGGGACACCGTGGCTCCCCCTGATAACTAGGGTACGTCGATGGTGGAGAAGTAGTCCTCAGCACGTCACTATCGCGAATGCTGATTTAGCTATTTCGCAGATCAATCTGCACTGAAGTAAGGACGCTTCGGCCATTTTGGCCAAGCGTTCCTCAGAGGTGCGTACAGGGGTTTCCCTAATTTGAAAACCTTGGGTAATTGAAGGAGCTATTAAAGGTATCGGGTCCGGTACTTAAAATCGTAGCCGACTCTGTCGACACTAGACCTAGAGCAGATATTGCATTAAAGCGCGTGGTTGGTGTTCCTTTTCTGCATTTCTGTTACAGGGACTTTGCAGCAGACCTTGTAGCTTGTGACATCTTATTAGCGGGTTCCATAACGACGGTCATCTTGTCCTCTGCCTTATTCCCACAAGATGTGGAGGATGTCCCACCGTTAAGGATTCAATCGCTGATTAAATATTGCAAGGACAAAACCATCCCTCTGATCTTGAGTTGTAATGCCAATGCTCACCATGCAGTGTGGGGCAGTACAGGCACTAACTCCAGAGGCGAATCTTTGTTTACTTTTTTGGCAGGTTCCAAGGTAGGTTCCAGGCAATAGCAGGAAAATTGAATAGCATTGGCCGGGTAGTGCATTGGTGTGACAGTGCCATGCTAATGCCGTGATATCGACTTGCTAATGCTCTGACAGTGCCATGCTTTTGCCGTGTCACATCTATGTAAGTGCACTAAGTGTACCCATTTTTTCATAACTTTTTTTCATGGCATTTTTAAAGAGAAGATTTCAAGCTTTAATTTGGTCAAAAAAAGAACCATTTTTTATGAAAATTACGGAAGATAGGATGGGTTGAAAAATGGTAAAATTTCGACCGATTCAGGGTGTTGCTTTTTTTTGGACTAGTGTAGTTGAAAGATTGTATGATTACACTGGGACAGTTAACACATTAAAAACGGAAGTAATTGGCTTCTATCGAAAATGTAAGCCTCCGAAGATGAGACTACTATCGCTCTTCGGTACCGAGCTGACTCAGCAGGACGAGGTTGAATACTTAGGGATTATACTAGAAAAGAAGCCAACATGGAATAACCAGACCGATAAAGTCACAGGCAGGTTTCGCAATGTTCTTTGGCTCTGAGAAGAGCCATTGCTCTAAAGTGGAGACTTAAGTCTGCAATTATGCTGTGGATCCTAAAATGATGGCGCTAAGAATGATACAGAAGGTATCAATCGTAATGTGGCTTTGGTACGTTTGTTCCCGTCCTGAGTCACTTGACGGTACTGCACAATTCAACAAAAAATTTTTAACTTTTTTGTTTTACAACAATTACTATATTTCGAACCCATAAATCTATATTACATTTATCTTGTAAAAACCATCTATAGTTTAGTATAATATATGAAACTTTGTTATATCAAAACTTTGATTAGAAAGACTAGTTTCATTAAACGAATTTAAGTAACCAAAATATCTTTACCTTCACTATACATCGTCGAATTGTCCTACGTAGTATTCCAAATTTCGACAT
>JABFQD010004761.1:0-11417 GCA_022817045.1 Psix sp. ZL-2020
ATGCAAAATATTCATACGTCGTTCCAGTAATAATTAAGTTACACTTTCATATACATCCTCTTGTAATCCGGAAGCAATATATTCAACATATTACATCTATGTTAAATATTACAGGAAGAAAACCTACATTGTTTTGTACTGGCTATAAACTTTCAGATAAAGTAACTAGAATTTCTCTCCAACTTAACAAACATTGACGTTTAAATATGTATATTAAATGTTAAACCATCCTTAAGAGATGAACTGACGTCAATTATTTTTTAGGTATTTTGATAGTATGCATAAAATCATTGGTTGTATATTTCGTATTTGCTGCAGATATTTGGCAAGTCTGCAAAATGTTGTGGCTTTGGTATTACAAGAAAAAGTTTCCGCGAGATTATGATCGCGGTCAGACTTATATATTCGTGATGTACACTTTTAACTTTCTTTTCGTTTTGTTACTTAGCTCGATCAATAGAAAGAAAATTAAAAAGAATTAAAAGGCTGAAGACAATAGCTCAAAAGAACAAACTATATGATTTCTGCCTCCTACTACCGTTCAAAAAAGACATCTCCAACTCTAAATCTTGACGTTCTTATGAAATGAAATAAATCCGGAGATAAAATAACGAAACATTCTCAAAGTAGCTTAGACACAATGTCGTCAAAATGGGTAGGTCATAAATTATGTCGGGTTATTGACCGAACTATTAATACCATTCGAAAAAAGTATTGCGATTCAGATTCGGTCGAGTAAACGATATATTTTCTTGGTTTTTAGAGTTGTTTTGAAAGTCGAAATATATTTCAGGCATCTCTTATGTGAATCAAGAAAGAAAGAGTTCAAAAAAGAAAGACGATGACTTGGAATCATTTTTCAGAAAAATATCGCGAAAATGTTGAATTTTGCGCCAAACATATATTTATGACAATGGTTCGCGAGTAGAAATGTTCAAACTGTCAAAAGAATGTTGCGACAATGCGAAGGCGACGCAAACGCGTAACAACGTATTCATGTTTTGTTTTTTTATTTGCGCACGTCAATCTTCATTTCGGCCAGGGTGAAAAAGCACCGACAGATTTGTCGCAATGGTGTCACGTGCAGTTTTATCGTTTGGCCTTCAAACTTTTGTCACCTCGTTGCCATCGCAATTGTTTGCTCTGTCTTTTTTTCCACTACAACGTCGTGCTCTATTTTCTTTTGCTTGGCGCTGCGCTTGTTCGCGGAACATCTGGAAAAGTTCCAATACATAACACTGCGCTTATAATTTACAATAACCGTAGCTTTCTCGCACATAATGTCAGATGATCGCGATTAATTAGCGTTAAGCTGCAAATTACAGTCAGCTGGACAACTGACTGATTGATAAAGTAGCTGCAAATAACCAGTTTTGGTTTCGAGTACTGAACGTGTTTCGAGCGAAAATGTGCGAGAAAATCGACAAAAAGGACGAATAAGATTCGAGTCAATCCAACGTGTAAGATGATTTTCGAACGTAAGTAAGGTGAGACTAGATTTTCGGTCAAGAGGTCAAAATATAATTATCAATTTCTTTCCGTTCTATTCGGCTTGCGTAGCTGCATCTGACATTTTGATATCCTCGAGCTAGTGTCTTGCAAGCAATGGATTCCAATAACGTGACTTCCGCTTGAATTATTCCAACGTTTAACACATTGGCGCAAGAGTTTGGTGTTTTTTCATTTTACGATTATTTTTCTACACTTTGACATTCTTTCGCGTTCTTTTGTGGATCCATTTTATTTGCAAAAATATGTAACTTCAGCAAAATGGAAAATATATTGCTACAAATATAATGAATCTAAAATTAGAATATATATTATGGTAATACAATAACAGCGTGGTATCTGAATATTGCCAATTTAATACCAGGCTATCAGAATGGTTATAAAATTTGTTAATATTAATTTATAATTAATTTTTATATTTATGTATCAAGGAATGGTCTTTTAAGATTATACGTATGTCTGATCCTATCAGAGTGAAGTTCATCAATCAATTAACTGAATCTTATATAAATAAAAAATTTATGATAATATACGATCAAGGTACGAGCAAAACAAAAAATGTATTTAATTTGAGTTAAAATATACCATATGAAAATAGCATTTACGAAACACAACATGAGCAAATTTCACAAATTATAAACTACTTTTATCATATACGTCGTATAATTCTAATATATTTTACATACATAAGAGTTTTATTATGTTGATGTTATAAACATTATTTTAACATAAAAAGTTTATATTAAAATGTTAGTCTAATTAACACAAAATAAGTATATACTGTCTGTGTACTAATCAAATATAACCTCGTATATTAAATTGTATAGAGACTAAATATTAATATAAAATCTAAATATCATTACAACATAAATGACATAAGCTCTCGTACGTTTTCTTTGAGAAAATAAAAAGTATTTTAATTATACTGGGAAGTCACATTTTTAATGGAAACACTTTGTTTGAAACAATATACTGTAATAGTTTGTAAGACTCAGCTAATTTTCGTAAAAACATTTGCATTTTGAAACTAATATTATACTTTATTTTGGAATGTTCGAAAATCATGAATTACAAATTAATAATTGAATATGTGAAATATTTAAGTTAATAATATAATATTATGAAACCACTAATATTATATAAATTGAATAATCAAATCAAGTAAAATGATTGTCACTGTTAAAATTATGTTAAATTATAATTATATACAAATAACTAATATATTAAAATTAATTAATTTATATAGAGCTGTGTTTTTATTTATGACTTATTGCTATTCAAGTAATTTCGCTTCGTAAGCAGAAATTATTTTACATCATTTTCTCAGGTTGCTGTCTATATTGGTAGAGATCGTCTGTCTCTAACGACTTACCGATGTCAGTACTTACAGTTGATGCGACATTACATTTGTAAAGTTGATAACTGGTTCGAATGAAACTCTACGACGACGTTTCATTACATTGCGATTTATTCTGTTAAACAACGTCCCTGCAACGTCGTTTCTGGAACTCTCCCAACTTTATTATTAACAAAAAAAGTGCACATAATATAAATTATTTCACTAAACTTTTGAGTGGATTTTCAGAATTAATTTAAAAGATTAAATTCTATCTCTTAAAAAACTTATGAATAATAACATTCGTACATTTTTCTCTTAGATATATTTTAATATGAAATTGGAATTATTATAATTTATTAAATTCAATAGCAATTTCATTCTTATTCGACGAATCTGTAAATTCGTTTTTCATATTCATTTATGTTTTGCAATAAAGAGTTGTCAGTTAGATTCGTCAAGCGTTAAGGACCCTCAGGAGTCGAGCTTTATATCAACGCTTCACGTAGAAAAGTTCACAAATCGTCTCGACATCTGGAATGAAATTGATTAATGAATGACAAATTGTGTGGCGTCGAGGCCAAAAGAGCTTCCAAATGACGTTTCGTCGATGAAGTTTGCGAGAAACAAAGAGGAAAGCGATAATGATATTTTTAAAAGCAAGGAAAGAGTTGCCGAAAATCATGTCTCTCTCGTCGAACATAGATGATGGTTGGACTGAAATATTGCTTTAACGTGAATGTGTACTGGTTATTAAGATAAAATGGTTAAAACGAGCGTAACTGCACAGCATGTATTCGCAGAGCGTGGAAGAGATGAAGCAAAGTGAAATCCAGGACAATGCGAAATAATTCCATTTTGTCAGTTGTGTGCCGTGATAAACTGATAGCATCTCTTCGTTTTTCGCAGAGGAAAAATAAAGATAAAAAGATGTATCGTCTCTTTTAAGAGATGAGAATTAAGAAAAAAACAAGTATTGATTTTCCGCTAAAGCGGACACGATCGTGAAAAAATTACATGATTTGTTGACAAAAGACGAAAATTTTTCTTGTGGAAAAATCTTTTACGGTGAAAATATCGTTAAAATCATTCATTCAGGTTTAATGAATGGTAGAAATATTGAATTCTTCTCAGACGAACAGCCACTCAGTCATTATAAAATTTACAATATAATTCGATTTCTTGTACGAAAATTGTTGCGACGAAATGAAACCACATGGATCACGATGCACCGAGAGTACGTAAACGTATCCAAGCTGGTATCTTTCATGCTTATATTTCATGTTTCAAAGGTGCTGCTTTTGTTTGTGAAAAGTTAAATTAGTATGAGAGCTAGCATTACAAAGAAAAGCATCAGGAAAATAGCGTAGTACAAATGTGTGGAAAACAAAGCTAATATTAAAATTTAATTAGAAACTTTGTACCACTGTGCATGGAGTTCAGTGAATGTATAATGATATAATTATGTGAGGCGCAAGTTTGCAATTAGTACAAATTTTATCGCGTACAATTCATATGATAATCATCATGTTAGTCCATCAAATATTACAGTGGTTACTTTTGAGAATGTGTTTTGGTCAATTAGAGGGCGTGAGAATTTAATACAATTTATAACGCTTCATTCATGACGATACAATATTCATTGAAATTATAATAAAAAGTTTAAGTGATTTCATGTATACATTTTATTTTTATCTTTGAATTAATAACCATCCTAATTAACGAGGTCAAATGAAATATTCGAAAATTTAAACTGGACGTATATTGTATGAGCTCTTATAGCATCATGGAATTATTGTTTAATCTAAATATATTGCATCGTTGTTAACACATTTTTATTGACTTTGAATTTCATATTACATTGAATATGATTTCGATAAACTATAACAGAAATGTGCAAGATGGTATATTTGAATGTCGCATTTCATATCATTTTTGAGAGATGAATGAAATTTATGGAATTAGTGCTTTAGCTTTATAACACTTCATGTAATCGATATTGTGTTAAATTTCTAACAGTTATATTATACCATCAAATTTTATGAATAGTTTCAAGCTGTAATTAATATTTTAATAGCATATTCGCAAGATTATGTTCTCTCAATTAACAATACGTCGTTCATCGGATGCGATGTACTTTCACACTACACATTTAAATTCAAAATGAATGATTTTGATGTAAAAAACAATTGCATGTATTTTAGCATCTCGAGAGAATTATTGAATAAAATCTCGTACGTCATTATATTTTTGTTTATTGATACTAGTTACATGAATTGTGTATATATAATCAAATATGATCCATTGACTTTTTTTAATTTTGCCATTACAAACCATAAAATTTCTCAAGAAAAGAATAGTAAAGGCAGTTTTTTTGTAGCGTATAATTCAAATTTTTTAAATTTAAATTTTAAAATAAAGAAAAGAAAGACGAGATAAAATGAAGTAGGTTGCCACAGTTCTCCTTTACTGGTGATTAATGATACGGATTAGCGCCTATAATTGGGTGAAAATAAATTTAAGACTGAACACAAAAAAATAAAATATAACATTAAGACATTAAGATAATGAGATCATAAGAACAAACGAATTTGGACAAGTAAAAATAATTCTTTACACAAAAAAAACCTTCACTTTAATATGTAATGTATGTTTTGTTTTTCAACAAAATTACTACGTCTTGGGATTAGGTTGACGTTGTATTGGGAATACATCTTCTCGCTACAGAGCTTACTTTGATAACAAAAATCGTCAGTAGCATCCTTCGACAAGATAAAATCTATAAAACGGTAGGTCGACTTTGATCGGCCAAGTAAAATTTGAACATTTTTATCCCGCTTAAGGAATATGAATTGTTTCTGAATCCAAGAAATCATTTGATAAAGCAGGAGCTAGAGTGGTCCTTTGTAGTACATCTCACTTATCGAAGACGTGTTGAATAATAGCGTGATTTTCGAAAATAAAATTTTTCGGATTTTTTTCTAATGAATTAAATCAATTGAGATGTCTCTAGTAAAAGTTCACACTAAGAATTCACGAGGAACATGTTCAGGTTTACTATAGACCACCTTTACAGCAATAGTCTGAAGATCCTCCTTTTAAGTTGCAAAGATATTTATATTAATTTTTGGAATCGTGTGACCTCTTATCCGATTGCAAACTGATAAGTCTTTAAGTGATTGGAACTTTTAACTGACGATGAAAATCACTCATCGCATTCGTCGTAGTATGATTAGTGTTCCAATGAAGTGGAATAATAGTCTGTTGGCACAGGACACATAAGAAAGCTCAAGAATGTCAATCACTACTAATGAATGGTCAGACATAGCACTTATTCATCAACTTCGTCGTTGTCGTAAGATGTGACAGTTTATGTATAACGTAGAAATCTGGTTGACAAAAAGCGATTGAATGAACCGAAAGAAGCTTCAAAATCAAAAAGCACAACGATTTCATTAATCCGTAAAATCAGCAATTATTAGTTTACATGTTCTTGTGTCATGTTAAATTTACCAAAAATGGGCTATATGATGATGGTGAATTGTGTTGTGTTGCAAGGAAGCGAAACTAGTGTGGAGAATAATGATGAAATCTTTGATGGAAAGCTGAGGTAAACGGCTTGTGGTAGTAGACAGACAAGTGGCATCCCTTAGCAATATGTTGAAAATGTCTGACATCACAGTAAATAGCAAGCAAATTCCTGTCGTAGTTACTATATTTTAAATTGCGACCGCTCATTATCTTTGGGAAAATATCCTTTTTTCTCGTAAAGCTTCTTGTTAACATATTTTGCAAATAGATGCAGCACACAAATTACTAGTGTGGTACAATTCGCCGTTTACCAGGGACAGCTGAACTTTATGTTTTAGATGCACTATGAACATTTTGTTTGTTAATGTTTCTTTGTATGTAACTAAAACAAATTTTCTGATACAAATGGACCAAGCCTAGAAATCACCATAGATTATTTAGCTCTTATAAAATGTGATTCGATGCAAAACCTTTTCAGGGAAAGGTTTCATTTTATCCTGAAACGCCAAATAGCCCATGATTGTCGTCTCTAATATATAAAAACAGTATTTAATTGAACTGTTTGTATATGAATGAAAAAGTAATTAAAAACAAAAAGGAAGCTAAACCCATGCAGAAACTAATCTAGGAAACGTCAAACCAAAACTCATCAACAAATGTGGATGAAATTAGGTGCAGTTGCTGTCTTCTCATTACTTTCGTCTTGTTCAGATTGATAATCAAAAAAATATTATTCTCGCGAAATTTTTGAACAGAGTCCTAAACGTATTTTCAAGCCGTGTAAATATTTTAATATTTCATGCTTTCATATTTTAACATCTCATTATTGGATTGAGTGAGATTTGAAAACTATTAAATCGTGATGCGGAAGACAATCGATGCTGATGATTATACCTTGTATATGATCCTAATCATAAAGTTCTTTATGAAATCGTAAAGATAAAATTTCATCAAAGATAAACATTTGTAAATGGCGATGTTAGATGCAGTGATTAACAGAAAGTTAATTGCTCTAAATAGGTTAATCAGAACTTGGTGGGATACCTTTTAATCGCGTAACTTGGCTAGTACAGGCAAGCTGGTTAATATGTTCTATCTAGAACGCCCTGGCAATGTCGTCAGCTGCAGTGACATTTGTGACCAACTTGAAATGACGCAGGATATAGTGGTGTTTGGTCATCGATGTCTTTGCACTTGGAAAGTCGACAAAGTTTCTGGGCCTGTAACATTCCCAGATGCAGCAGTACCTTGTCTTTAAACTTATTGAATGGAGAAGTGATGTTAGAGTCTGATGATATTTCTTGTTATTCAACTTGAGCTCAGTACGTTCAAGAAATCGTTCAACCTTAGAAACCAATAAACCAAAACTCCAGTTTAGAGTAAACTCTGAAAGTTTCATGAACACAGGCTTAACAGTATCAACAGTTGTGATTTACATCATTGTGATTTAGAGGATATATGATTTCACGTCAGCATTTTCTTTTACTTTACTAAAAAAATAATCTTTAGATTATTTTTTTAAAAATTTCAATAATAAGAAAATGTTTAAAAAATTATTCTGGTTAACATTTGCAAAAATTGAGATTTATTAAAAACAGACAAACTTTTGACCTCAATAGAGTGTTGTGGTTTTTTCAGTATTTTTTGTATTTCTTTTTATATTTATTTAACGTTTCATAATAATTTTGAAAAAATATGTTTTGAATATGATTCAAGTAAATATTCAATATATGTTTTGTGTATAGTTAACTTTTCAATAACATTATACTAAAAAAAAAACAAAAAAATTGAGAACTTTAAGAAACATACTTCATTTTGTTGAAAATATACTCTCAATGATTCAACTCGTACACCCTCTAAAAAAATGTAAACACATTAATATCATAACAATGTAACAAACGAGAATTCGATTGCTAACCATCAATTTTAAAACTAAATGTTATTATATTGTAACTATATTTCCACTATTAATATATTTTAAACGTCTATTATAAAATCTTTATTTGTAATCAATTTAACAAAACTAACATTTGTTCATATCATGTTGACTTATCGTATTATATGAAGTATATATGTATCAAAATATTATCCAAACTACTGATATATTATTGTGGGTTTTGTATTTTTAATGACATAATAAATATTTAGTCCCCTTGCTTAAGGGGAAATTCATTTGGAATTTATAATGTCAATATTTATTATTGTTAACATTAAAACAATGTACAACAAAATCTATGTTAATCAATTAATCATTTTGATTAATGTAAAATTATGTTACAGATCTCAATCACGATATTTAGGAGACTCAGATGATGCCTCGTCGGTTGTTTCGGCAGACGCGTCAGCAGATTTCGAGTCTCCATCAGTTGATGGTGAAGAGGAGAACACGCGTGAGAGTGAAACTGCGGAGTCGCACGTGCCGCACCCGCATGTTTATGTTGACTCGGCAAGTGGTGACGGAACAAATGTTGGTGATGCAGCGACAGTCGCCGCAGGATCGAGTCCAGCGGCGCACGGCCCCAGGCGTTGTCTACTTTGGGCCTGTAAAGCGTGCAAAAAGAAAACTGTTACAGTCGACCGACGGAAGGCGGCGACTCTCCGAGAGAGAAGGCGTCTTAGAAAGGTCCGCTTCGAAACATATTTACACTTCCGGTCTCCACGAGAATTATTACGTTTCCGGTTCTCGTTTTTTCACTTGACCGTGACGAATCAACACTTATTTATGCCATTTATCTTAGGCGGCTTAGGCTTTTAATTTTTTTTTATACCTTTTACATCCGTTTATGCATTTCTTCTGTTTTCATTTACGCAAAATTTGTACATTGCTTTCATCGTGTTTTTAAAAAAAAAATTAAAAACTAAAGTGAATGTTTTACATATTAAATATACAAAATTAATAGATTTATAAGTAAATTATTTTTGGTTATAAATTAATTTATTGAAAAAAATATTTATGTGGTTTTTCTGAAATGACAAATAGACGAGAAATTCGCATCTTGTTGGAAACATCGAAATGTCATGTATGTGGGGATGATAAATGCCAATGATAATATGCGAGCTCGTCTCTTTTTAAGCGTATTGAAACTCGAAAAGAGAGCACCATTTGTCTCACACTGATGCCATTGTCGTCCTACCCAGTTTCTTATTTGATTGCTCTGTGAATAACAAAGAAAATAATGTTCTTTGTATTTTTACAGGCAATAGACAAAATCGTCTATATTTATTGAACTAGCCTTTGAGAGAAATTATTGTCTAATCAAATATTCCATTGCACGATTTCGTAAAACTTATTATTATTTGTAAACAATTTTTACTTTATTAAAATGAAAATTGTTGCTAATTCGTTCCATAACTTATTACATAAAAGCTAAGAATCTATGAATCCAGTTTATGTATTGTTCCTTATATCTATATGTAAATTATAGATATTCGGAAACTTAGTTTCTTATAGTTTTTCCGAAATTTGTATTCGAAACCTCAAAGATTTGTTATCGAAACTTTAAATTCCATGAAACCTACGATATAAATTTTTTGTTTAAAAAATATTGACGTTGGAAATGTGCTTATAGGATTGGAAGTGATTCGCTATATAATAGTTATTTGTTCGTGAAACAAGAATTCATTTTATTCTTTGAGAATATATCTATAATTTTTATAGTGGAAAGGTATTTGAAAATGTTACTCGTTTTTTGAGTTTAATCACAGCTATGATTCAACTTTAAAAGAGATAAAGCATTTTCAGTACAGTGAATTTTTTACATAGTTTTTTTAATATAAATAGTATATTTTATATTGAAGATTTTTTATGAAACCTTTAAATGGAATATGGATTTATATATAATATTTATAATACACATATACATTTATTTTTTGATTAATTTTCATACATATTAGAGGACTAACACAATGCTTATGAAAATTGCTTTTCCACAAAAAAAGTTAATAGAATCAAAAGGGAGATATAAAAATATTATATGTTTGATATTTTAGGTGAATGAAGCTTTTGAGGTACTGAAAAGAAGAACTAGCCATAATCCAAATCAACGTTTGCCAAAGGTCGAGATATTGCGAAACGCGATAGATTACATAGAGAGCTTGGAAGCTTTACTCCAAGGGAACAGAACGTCGTTGACTTATCAAGACAGAATATCGATCGAAAATATGGTAAGACATATACAACTCAATATTATATAATGTCACTGACCATTTCAATTTCTAAATTTTGATATTATCTTAAGCTAAACACAATCTCTAATTTTTAGTTAATTCAAAACCCTGAAAATTGAGCTTCAGCGTGAATGTTGTCCATTGCGAAACATAAATTTGCGCACGTCTCGTTTTTGGCAACAGAATATGTTTATCGCGCAATTTCTCATTTACCGAGATATGAAGATGGAAGATGCATTAATGGTGTATAAACGACATTAAATTTTTAATGTCGACCATAAGGTGATTATTAATAAAATTAATTGAGATGTATCCTGGAGCTGATTTACGAAGATTTTAAGCTTTTAACTCACTGTTTGCAAAGCTGTTTATTACAAATTGTCGAAAGTATCAATCAGTGGTAAATATGTATTTTTTAATGATACAGAGAAATTCAATTTAAGGATAAAGATTAAATTCCGTATTATTTAATCGCAAATATAATTTCGTGGAAAATAAAATTTCGCGGGAAATATTATTTAATAATAATTTCATAAGTTCACAATTTTAACTATCGAATGATGAATATTAATTAATGATACTTAATCTTAAAAAGTATGAATTATGAAGTTTCTAAGAGATTAATTTTTTCAAGTAATCTTCATCTTCAATTTAAAAAACCTATGTAATCTTTTCCACAAGTGTTAAATTAACATAAATTGACGATCACATATATAACTGCAATTTTTAGTCCATCTAATAAAAATGTAATAATTTTTTTATTTGAATTATGGTATCACACATTTTATAACCATATTAAGGTGGAATAATAGTTCTATTATCTGTCTTTCTTACTCGATTTATTGATTAATTATCTGAATAATTTTATTTATTC
>JABFQD010004762.1:0-11416 GCA_022817045.1 Psix sp. ZL-2020
GACAATAATATTATTTTGTATTAAATTTTTTCAGATCGATATGTAAATAACAAATTCAATTCATAATGATTCGAAATTCAAAATTTTATATTAACTTTTCTAATGCTATATATTTTTTAAACAGATTTTGTATCAAAGAAAATTGAATAAAATAAATTAATTACTTTTGTTGGTTTTGTAAAATCCAAAAGAATGAACGAACCTTCCATCTATTTCATTCATGGCATTATTTTAATAATGCCAGTTCGTTTAACGATGTTATTTTCCCGATTAATAAATATAATAATATTTGTTTCTGTAAATTATATTTAGGAAATAATGACTGACCATAGTTATTTCATTCGTGACTATCAAAATGACTTCTTTTCTATAACGTGCATATAAAAAAGAAACTTCAGATAACTTTATTTATGTACGATGTAATAAAATTATTTTGTATGCACATTAACAAAGAACTATTGTACTTTAATATTATTAGTTCTGGATTCACATCATTTCAGAAAACATGTTAAATATGACAGACACTTTGTTCCATAATTTGGTTTGTGGTATGACATTCAGTAGAATGTTAGGAAACAGAGATAACGCCGTTGGCAGGAAATATCGACTTTTGAGCTGCTGAAACCCTGACTTACGGCGGCAATCCTGTCCCTCCGAGCAATCATATCAACCCTATTCAAGGTTAATTGAATGAATACGAGCTTCACAAAAGGAGAAACATAATTTACAAAATGATTCCCTATTTCTTATGTATTCTTTAATTTGTTCTACATATTTGTTAAGTTTTCGAATGAGAATTGAAATCCATAACTTTGTATTCCATTAAAACAACAAGCATTTATCATTACATGATTATTCCTTAGATGTGTTATGACTGAAATCGCAATTCTAAAAATTAGCAATTTTAATAACCAATAATAATACCAATATATAGATAGAAAATGAAAAATACAACTTCGAATGTAAATAACACATACATACATTTTTATTAAACATAAATCTGTATTCTGAATCAATTCAATCAATCAAACATGAATGGTTTTTTTTTGAAGAAACACATAATGAATTTACAATTTTTTATTATTGTGTTTTATATTCTATTTTTATATTATATTTTATCGTCATCTCAGTTTAGATGTATTTTCCTTAATAAACTTAAAATACAATAAATGAGACTTGAAGAAGTACTTATAACACATCAGTGTTATCACTGCTCATTTCATTTCGTAAATTATGTAATTTATATCTAAATATATAATTATATATATATCTTTCATCTATTGTGATAAAAATATTATCACAATCGCTAACATATTTTAAGCTTGACATTTTTTATGTACGCTCAATTCCTCGGATACAACCCCGTTAATCAGTGAAACCGATGTCAATTGGAAACAGATATTTAAAATTAATTTTTAGCCTATGCCACGTAGTTTTGAAACACAGAGAATTACTCGATTATCATCATTTTTTAATGAAGTAGGTTATGTAAATAAAATCATGACAAAATCAAAAAATTTGTTCAGGAAAATAACAAAATTAAAAAAATATTATGAACGTATGGAATTATTTAGCATATAATATATACAAAAAATTATTCTGTATATGTTATACGAATATATCTTAAAGAGAACTATATATGGTATGATATGGTATAATATGGATGGTATAATATTCTATTATATCATCATAAATATATAACTTCTGCAAAATTCTTATTAATAATCAAATCATAAATCTTAGTAGTTTTATTGTCATTTATATTATCACATAAACTTGATACCATTAATTTTTGTGGAAATTTGATACATTAAATTATTAATTACCTATTATGGTTTTGGAAATTTTCAATTAATTGACTGAAACTAGATGTGCAAAGAAATTGCGTTTTCGACAAAAGATAGCTTAAAAAAGGGAAAGTGTTATGGCCAAGATATGTATTTTTATTCTAAATTATAAATTATTATTTTAAGAATAAATGTTAATATACTCATTCTGAAGACAAAACGCTAGATCTAATATTTAGAACAAGATCTTTGATAAAATCAAGTCATCTCAGAAAGATCGGAAAATCAGTATCAAGATACTAAATCGCTCATGAGTGCAGCGTAATCTCTAAGACTTTGTATTGATCGAATTTATCTGAGTTCTATACGACAGCTGTATAGTAAATTATATATTGAAACTAACGAATATGTTTGTTTAGCCATTTAAAGATGAGAATTCAGTTTTCGTTAAATATAAAAAAAATCTTCCAGCTGGTACCACGACTCTCAAATAACAAATCGTATCCATTCTAGTGATCTTGAAAGTCACATAAAATCCTACACGATTTGTGCGCGCGAACTGACATAATATTAATTTCATCGGTGTATATAGCTGAAACTCGCATCTTTCGATTAAATGTTGTAAGAAAGTGAGTACTTTATTATTTGTTTGGTATTCGGTTTTATGCGTCAAAAAGTATGAAAGATATAATGAAAAATTATATATTCGGATCATACCAACATTATTTTGAATGTAATCTAGTTTATGAAATACACAAAATATTTTTTATTATAAATGTAAAACAAATTCTAACAAATAATCAAAAATAATTTTATTTGAAGTGTATTATCATCATTTTTGGTGATAATAATAAAACTACAACTTCGTTTTTGTAACAGCGTACTTAATGCTACTGCTGATGGTATAATTTTTGACAAATAACGCGAACCAAATATAATTTGAATGTATTAGAATTATCTATTCACAAAAACATCAGAACAGTTCTTATTATATAGTAGAAAATTGTTTTTATAAATTTAACAAAAAACTGTGAATAAACTTTTTTAATACGCCAGAAATGTTTAAATTTAAAACATGTAGAATGAAAAGATTTTAATTTCGAGAAGCATGTTATTTGCTTCAGCATGACCTACTAAAATATAACAAAAGTTTAAAATATCAAAAATTTGTTTTAAGGTGAATCTTAAAGAATAGATAGTTGAACAAGTTATTTCATGCACTCATTTATCACGAACTTATGCTATATTTTTGCTAACAAGTTAGCAATATTATGGTAATTAACTAAATTACATGTCAGCGGTAAATTATTCTCAGTTTCAAGTACGAATCGTGATGGTGTAGAACCAGGCCTAGTCAGGTACCCTTGCTCTCAGTGGAAGACATTGTTTGGAAACCTAGGATGTTCTTATATACATTTATCTCACTTGAGATTCTGTCAAACCTGACTCCCTAGTAACTCCATCAGAAGTCATCGGAAGCGTAGTCGAGAATGCTATTTCACAAAATATTTAGACCAAGAAAATTTTTCATTACTTATTTTGTAGTATTAAATCCACACAAAAGATTTTTTTTATTTTAATATGGAATCAATGTTCGAAGATTGAAATTCTGAACATTTTTTATACAAGTATTTCCGAGTCTATGCGTATTATAAATAAACATAGCTATAAGATGGTTTTTTATCACAAAAATTTTAAATGTACAATTTTTAAAAAATTTAATGATAAAAATTATACATTTTAAAATAATAAAATAAAAACATTTTAATTTTCATTATTTGAATAAATAAGAAGAATCATAATTTGTTTATAATCGCTTTAAGAAAATGAAATCCTAATCAGTGCTTGGCATACCCAACATGAAGAACAGTACCATGGCCTGATCAAGTATATTAAGCGAAGCCAAATTGAAGCCCAATACCTTAACTTACTTGCACCCAACCAAGACTATATTTTCGGCATGACATGATCGATTAGATTCTTATGTGGGGTATATACCAGGTTTTGTCTTCCAATATAAATTTTAAGATGTTGAAAATTCAATTTTGTTAATAAAATACCATATTTTTTAATATTTTACTTTGATAAAAAATATCAATATTTTAAAATTTATTGATTTAATTCAATGATTAATTAATAAACGGTTTAATATCTTTTAACTTAAGCAGAAAATCATGTACTCAAAATTGCCATTTTAATGGGAACTTTGAATCTAATTTCTTGTCAAATGAAGAAACGTACTCTACACGCTACGAACGATTCTTGTTAACACCAATACTTGCAATAAAATTTACTCAATAACTAGACGAATAATTCAATTATGACTCTTATTCAAGTCGAACAGACTCGAATTTCAACAAGAACTAACGTAACTCATTGTTCACCAATGGCATAATCTGATACATCAGCTCATAAAATTCAATATTTTTCAATAAGAATTAAGAAGTGACTACGAAAAAAATCAATAGCAAGATATCAAAGATTATGAGGAAAAAAATAAAAAAAATGTATCAATATTATATATAAGAGTTACGGATACACGTCGAACATTCGTTCAATATTTGCACACACTGCTTCATTTTTGTATGGTTTAAAAATGAATCGAAGTGTGCAAGTGCACTTATTTGATCGAATTGAAGGTGTGTAATTTAACAAACTTTAATACTCACAGAAAGTCTATGATAAAACCATTACTGACAGTCAGCTGTAACTTTAGCGAATAGCATACACTAGAGTTTCGTGAACATATTAATTAACAATGTATTATATTTTAATTTGTTTACAACATCCATATCTTATAATAAAAGTTAATTACGAATCAAATTTCACCGGTTTGTACTATAATTAATATCGTTGTTGTCGATAGTCTCTAAGCATATTCTACGCCAGTTTTCATTATGAAAGACAATTTATATCTGTTTTCAATTTTAATTTAACAATAATAGAATGTTTTTATTTCAACAAATTATTCGTAGCTATTACTTAAATTATAATTAAAGTTTATTTATTATAAAGTGACAAATAAAGGGCTCATTGTTTTAGCGCGCTGGAGGGTTACTCATTGGATCAGTATTTTAATATAGCCAATATTACGAGAGAGACGTCTTATCTGAGGAGGTAAAAAGAATAAAAATATAAAAGAATGAATGAAATAAGTTGAGACGTACTACTATAATGAAATGTAAAACGATTGAAATCAGTAAGTTGGGGCACATAGAATGATATCAACCGCATGACATTTATTAATGAAAAAATAATATAAAGGATTGGAAAAGATTTGATATTAATTTCTTTAATTTTTGCTGGTACGTGAAAAGTTTAGCTTGGTGATCACTCAAAGCCAAAAACATGAGATTCTAATTTCACTGCTGAAACAATACTGGGTGGTTTTTCTACAACTGAAAGTACTGTTTCAATGCTCTCTCTCGATTAGGTTCGATCGAAGGACGTTCTCTTAACTAAAATTCAAAAATACATCTATATAATAAATTCTTTTTAAACATTATTATAAAAGTGAAGAAATTTTAAGTTCAATATGCTACAAACTTTCACACGGCAACTTAAATTAATTTTTTTAAGACATTTGAATACACAGAAGTAAAATTATCCTGGTGTTTACAAAGATCAATCAATCATCTAATTCACCTTTTATCACTCATGTAATCTGTTATGTGCTAAATTGCATTCCATACTAACGTTTTTTGTGGCATTTTTACTCTCTCTTTTCTTTACGTTAGACATACACTCCAACGCCTTATGATCATTTCGTTTGCACTTGTAACATCAGAACTTCGTTACTGCTTCAACTTTACGTTTGTTCAACTTTTTATCACGGTGCTTTACTTCTTCCACAGATTTTTGTTCGCTGAATCTCGGAAGCTGATAACTGGTTATATGATTTCATCGCACGTCAAACAATTTTCAAAAGAATCCAGCTTGCTGTATAAAAATAAAATGGTCAAGAAATTTGTATTCATGGCTACGTCCATATCTCTCAACTTGTCCGCCACGTCGAAAAATTATAGTATGTATACGCCAACGGCATCGACCGAGCACATTCGTTGAAAACTATAATTTACTTCTACAATATCATTTTCTAGACCGTCCTTTCTGATAGCTTCTAGTTAGAATCACACTTTTATTAATGTGAAGCAATCCTTAATATCCTTAAATTTGAATAGATGTATTATTAACATTATGCCTATGCAGAAAAATACACTCAGATTGACATCAATATAGCATCTGAAAAAGTCAGATTAACATTATAGCTAAAGACGTCGTTATGAGGCTGATATAACCTCGAAATGAAACACCTCCATGACGTTCGGAACAAACGTCAAAATGACCTCAATAAGAAATGTAATTTCAACGTTATTGCATCACGTGAAATGCCTACATCGTTTTTTGTTTTCGAAAAAAAATATTTGCATTACTACTTTTACTCAATGATCACCTGATGTAAGCACAGAATTGTAGCGCAGAAGTGAAATTTCATTAGTTGGAAGTGATAACTTTTATATCCTTTGGAATTTTTCATCTCTCTCTTTGCCATTGTCCGGTAAATGAACCCTTGCCTTCAAAGTGAAAAGTCCACATTTCTAACCATTGATCCATTATCTTATATTTCACATGAGAAAATATAAATAGTTACTCACTTATCTAAAATTTAATTTAGTTTTGATAATAGTAAAATTAAGGTTTATGATGATATTGCTGCATCATTTTGGATCCTTACTAATATTTTTTCTTTAAATTAATCATTTATCGAAAAATTGTTGACCTAATTTAATTTATAAAACATAACTATAAATCATAAAATTATAATTAATAAATAAAACAAATAACATTTTCGAAGTATTCAATTAAAGATTCAGTTTAAGATCTAAATAATATTACTAAGTAATTACATTGGTAATAAAACCCGTTAATTATTGGTAATAAAAACATCGATTGTCGACATTGAACAAATGACGTTATTTTGCGAATTTCTCTCGGTATATTAGCGTTGACACCCAACGTCATACAGACGTTAAAACGGTAGGAATAAATATAATATAACTTAACGTCGTCAATCGACGTCAGATTAACATTATCTATTAACGTTTAATGATAACATTGTATCAGAGGTAGTAATAACAGTTAATTTTACGTTAAAACTACGTTAAATAACGACGTCAAATGAAAGGCATTATTCTGGCGTTAAAACTACTCACTGCGTCGGTAATTTCTGTATGGGTGGCTAATGTAGGTTTGCCATTTTGTATTGCAGTGTCCATGTTATCTTTTTTAAATGTAATTTTCAAATCACTTACGTATTATCGGAAGTCATTTTTTATTAGTTTCGCATTGTATAAATTTTCCACATATCATAGTTGTTTTTCGATTTCGTTTCCATGTGAATAAATCTGGACACCACTTTTTTGTTGTTCACTTGCCACATGAAAATAATCCCTTACTCTTAAAATACTTATATGTAACAAAACTAATATCACTTGTTGATCGCACTAGGCTGGACTCATAACTTATTAGAAATTTCGAATAGAATACCCGAAATTTCAAACGCGGTATAACTCAACACTAATATCTGGTTTATAAATAAGACAGGTTAATAAAAGGTTATAAACACCAAAAATCGTTTTGCTGTGAAAAATTAAGGATACGGCCCACCATATTCAAATATATTACTATATTGTGCGAATATCTGCACGCGCAATATTCACATACATACTTATCAAGATCATAGGCAAATTATTATTTTTGATGTTGTTTTTGAGTCCAGATATTTTTTAAGCAGTTAGTAAATGACATGGGATGCTTAAGAGCATCGAACAAATCTATTTACTGTGTTAGTATGTTTCATGATAATTTCTTTTTTTCTGCAACAGATATAATGGCTCATCTTCTTTACACCTTTTTTTAAAAATGTGATTAAGAAAAAGTAAATTCGTTAAGCGAATAATTAAATTTGTTTGCTATCATAAAAAGGATTTTGTCAAACTTGTACAATTCAGTTTTCGTTTTTCAATACTGTATAAACGCAACACATTCAAGAAAAATATTTTATTTCAATTTCATTTTAGTATAAATTTTGCAATACTGAATAAGTTTGTGTATCATCGTTTACTTTTTTCAAATTCATTTTTGATTCGTATATCATGGCATCGTTTATTTTTTCTCAGCGTTACAGAAATCGTTGCTTTAAATACATGAATGAACAGATATACATTTTTTGAATCATATAAATATTTATTTGAAACTATAATATAATTCTCGAAAGTTCTGTTGCGCATTTTTTACAATTTGTAGATGTTCCTTTTCAATTTCATATTTTATGATTATTTCACTTTACTGCAATGTAACAGATTAAACATATATATATTTTACGTGAAAAATTTAGCTAGAGGGAATAAATCATCTAGCTCTGTGTATATTTCAACAATGTCATGTGGAAATTTAATGATATTGAAATCTAAAAGTCTCAATTAAGCATTACTGAATGTTTAAACGATTTTTGTTAAAAATGTATGAGTTTCTTAAATGATTTTACATTTTTTCGAATAAAGTGTAAATTACTAGGTATCAGAAAATGTAAGTGACATACATACCCTAACGGTTCAATTAAAAAATAAATTTTGTTCTTTTCACATCAAACGTCATTTTTTTATCATAAGCTGGTGCTTCTTGTTTATTTCTTTAAAAACTAATTTTTTATTGTTATCATGAACTTTATTGCCGGATCCTAAGATAAACTATACCTCCTCAACTTCCACCAGGAATCCTTGCGCTTCTGATCTTCAACTTCTGTTCCCAAAAACAGAAGTTAAAGTAGTACATTTTATACCTAGAAACGACAGGAAATTTTGAAAACAGAACCGTCATCGCTCCTATATTCATCGACATTTTAATATCTCATGCAAATTAGAATTCGTGGAAGGAATTTTTCTAAAAGAGCTTTCGTTCAAATATGATATGCCTAAAGAATTTATAATGTCTAGTTTTTAAAGGAGATAAATTTTGGAAGCATAAACGATGTAAATGCAAGATAAATAATACAAATTTAAACACTAAAAAATAATACAACTTGATGTTATTATATAATGTTTATCAAAAACATGTCAAACTATGTATTAAAGTTAATTGCATTTTTGTATCATATAGCGCCAACTATTTCCTTACAACACCTACTCCGAGACTATTACTTTTGAAGGCGAGCAAATTTAGAGCTCTTGTAAGAAAAACGTACGTCATGAAAAAGTAAATATGTGTTTTGAATCCTACCTAGCATAATTTTGGTTGAGACTTTTTTAAGGTATTTTTCTATGAATTAATATTTGCTAGTAAATATCATATTACAGAAAACAGTGTTGAATATTTATTTTATTATAAGATTAAACTTACAGAATTTGCTTATTGAATCAATATTATACACGCTTTTAATTATTCAGTATCATTCAGAGAGATACAAACATTTTGTTACAATACGTGAAAAAATTATATAGGAACTACATTGTGTCACAGTGTTTAGTTTCATATATCTGCAATTCGGTTTTTTAGCTATTTTCTTTTCCTATTCTTCTCAACGTGCATTTTAGCTGATGTAAAGTTTTTTCGACATTTTCGTGGCAGCCTCGAGCCCGTCACAGCTTTTGTCGTCACTCCCTGCTATATAGAAACGATTTGTCGCTATACCAAAAGCACAAAATTAAATTTCGCTCCCTCGCGCTCGCAATATACGAAATGTGGCTACAGGGCGAAAGACGTACGTGTTCTCCAATAGCGTTTAGCAGTACGTTAACTATCGTTTAGTTTCGCCTCGAGGCCAATTCGCTAAACCGGTATTTACCAATGCCCACGGCGCTGTTAAATAAACTACGAATGGGGGGGAGGGGAATACGTATATCTTTGTTATCTATATACATGCTTGTTGAATTTATCGTGACCGTTAACGATATTAAAGGCTATCAAATGATGTCTTCTTTCAAATCTTTGCCTACGTTTATACACCTTATATTATCTCGCGCTACTAAAAATTGTTCCAAGTGATGGCACAAACTATTTTATGAGGAGCATTTCTGTTCAGTTTTAAATTAGTTATTTTATATTATATTAAAATATAAACCAGATTGATACTTTTCCAAATTTACTAATATATATATTTCATATTATACTTATAAGAAAATTTCACAAACTGTAAATTTATACCGTAAACAAAAAGTAATTATGTATGCAAGCTATTAAACAATACATAAAAACATTCGGAAAAAAACATTTTTATTGAATAAATAAACTTTATTTCTTTATACCATACTTAAATTGTATTACATATACCATTATTAAATAGTAATTACATAATGATTCAATTAGCTAAAATGTAAATGAACTCCACTGCTTATATACCAGAGTATGAACAGAACTAATTCTCTGTTTTACCTGGCTCATTTTATAAATAAAACAATGTACAAAACCTTTGAATATAAGACCTTCATATATCTTTTAATACATTTATTCATATATATGTACGTAATCCAGCATATAAGTTACTGTATTTATTAAACAAAATACAGTGGAAGATATTGTAAATATGGAGTAGTTAGAGTTTGTCATTGTGATACTGATCGGCGTACTTCAAGATACAGTAGTCGGCACTCGCACCGATTAATGTGCCATTAATCGTTTAGCAACAAGCTACACTAGATGCCGTTCAGAGCAACATTTTGCCACTTAAACTGAAAGAGCAGTCTTTGTTAACCTAATACCACTGAAATAGTTCAACTTAACTTTCTCAAGTTAATTTAGCATAGAATACACAATAACTTACTAAGTAATCTATATATAATTATTTTAACTTTAAAAATCTTATTCAAGAAAATGTATATTCTCATTACATCCAAATTCGATTTTCATTTCAAGAAATATAATTTGTTTATTTAACACTGTGTTAGTCATCAAAATTTTTTTTCAATAATTTTTTTCAAATTATATCTTCATTATTGCATTTCGTTAACCGTTTATTGAATAAAAAGACCTGATGACCTAATAAATAGGAATTATTGAGTTATAAAATAAAAAAAAAAAAATAAATAAGCTAACCCACACCACCGAAAAGACTTAATTCTACAAATACTTCAGACCATGATTTTATGTAATGTCTCAATAAATTTTTAAACTGCTTAAGTAAATGTAAATATATATATGAGAAGAAGTGTAGTTTCGTAGTAATATAAGGTATTTTTGCTAAATTTGATTGGAAAATGATTTATGCTAATATAGCTGTATATATCGAAGAAAATAATGATAATTTGTTGTTTTATCAACGCATTTAAATAAAATGACATGCAATAAAAAATAACAATCTAGAACTATCCTTGATGTGAAAATCAATGAATTATAATATTTGTATTATAATATTTACTATAAATATTATTTTTTTGTTTTTCCGAAGAATATTTATTTGTCAATTGGCGAAGAAACATGTAAAAAATAATAAAAAAGCTCCATCGGTTATATAATATTCTATATTATAATTGGATTACTTTTTTTTATAAAAATGTTACTTAAAGAAATTGCCCAGAGTTGTTAAATCAAATAAAACATATCTAACGATATTATATTAGTTAAAAAGATAATTT
>JABFQD010004763.1:0-11413 GCA_022817045.1 Psix sp. ZL-2020
TACTACTTTTGACTTCTTCAACGATTAGGGAATATTAAACTTGCCATTTTACCTCGAGTACATATCTAACGAAAAATTGTTTAACTGCAATTGTAAATTTTTTTAAATCATCAATCATTTTTCTCTTTTTCATCAGTTTAATGGCTTCAGGATCACGATGGCCAAATATCTTATGCCAATAGTGCATGCATTTTAGATTTTCTTCTTTTACTACAAAGGTCTTATTATTCTAACTTAATTTAAACGATTCGGATGATTTATTCGCTATTCCAATTCGTCTTCATTTAGATAAAATTCCATATGCATCTGCACCAAATTTTACTTCGAATCCTTTTTCCAGTAATTTTTGACTGACAAAAGATTTTCACCAATAGGAGGAACGTAGAGCACACCCGAAATTAAATTGTCGATCTTAACGAATCGCCTTAACGAATTTAACCTTGCATTTACCTTCTCCTTTAACTTCAACCTTACCATCATTAGCAATATTTAGATTACTGTACACAATTTTATTTAACGAGACAATTTTTTTTATCATGCAGTGTGACAAGTTGCAGCTGAGTCGACATCCATCTAGTACCATCTTTATAAGAAACCATAAATTAAGATTCTTAAGTTTTTTCTATTTTACATAACTTTTAATATCATGATTGCTCCTTTGTTTTTCCTCCTACATTTTCTTGTCCAATTTTCCATATTGTATATTTAGCAAAATTATTGTTTACATGACCTTCTCTTTTGCAGAAAGTCCATATCATAACATCCTGAACTATCATTACTCTTAACTTATCGTTGCTATGTACTTCTTTTCTTTAATTGTGCTCATTGAGCAACTTCGATTTCATGAAATTAAATATTAAATCTTTTTTTGGCCTTGATTACACTGTCCAAGCATCAGTTTTAGTCGTTGAGATTTGTAAATGACACAAATGATTGTCATCAATACAAAGTCCAATCCAGCTGCTATCCTGATTATTACGCATTTGCCAATTTATAAGTTCTGCAGTATCTTCATTATCATCAGCAAGCAATGGTTTATCCTAGTTCACAACGCTCCATAATTTTTCCTTTATGGGCAACATTTTCATTCGATATTTCCATACAGAATAGTTTTCTCTATGTAATTTTACAGCGCTTACTTTTGCTTCTGTCATTTTACTTTAATTATTACTATTCTTGTTCTGGACCCATAACTTTTAAAATTCACCTGAATTTTCACACTCAAGATAATAAAACTTTTAATATCTAAATAATACAATGAATTTATTTTTTAACAAAATAATAAAAATTTTCCAGTGTAACAATTATAATAACAAAACTCTAACGTTTGTCATAATTAAAATTGAGAGTATGTGATTCCAATAACTTTACTAACGCTGCGACAAGCATATACAAATCTTTTTTCAGAAATTTCAATGAATGACTAGGTAATATTTAAAAGCTAAATTAACAATTACATACCAATACTAATTCATTCAATGATAAAGATAATAAAAGTATTTAAATTCAAACATCCATTTTCAGATGGAAATTATACGTCTACCAATAAAAATAAGTCCGCATCAGAAATACTCATAAGTTCCGCATGCAAAATCTTAATGCATTTGAAGATTTTATTGATAATGTGCGTTTGTGTGTTACGCGTTGCGCTATTGCTTTATTATGTACATACAATTTGGAAGATGTTTAATAATTCATATGAAACTTTTGTATGTACTAATACTAATGTTCAACATGTGTAAATATAATTTCATTAGTGAAAACAAAGAAGAACTCCATTCAACTTCCCTACAAAAGGGAACTATAACTTAACTATACTTTCCATAAACAACATTTTTATGATGTAATAATCTAAAAAATGTATACGATCAAATTTTTCTGAGTATATTTTTTACATCTGGCTAAAGAGTTAGGCTCAATATATTCTACCCTACGATTGATAAATCATTATTCAAATGAAAGTAATAACAAAGAATTATCTATTGCCGTCATAAATATTTGGAAAAATGTAAAGCTCGTCATAAATATAAATAAAAACACGTGTTACAAAATGTGCTATAAAAAACTTGAATTGAAAAACAAGGAGCAATAGTGTGTGCTAAAGATTCTTTTGATTAAAGATTGTAGTGTTTGTAAAGTAAATGAGAAAAAACTTGTAGTGATAAAAATTTTCAATTGACATTTTAAGATTTCCAATAATGGATGGTCTATTTACAGTGTAAGCAAGTTTATTAGAATTCTATAAACAACAGAAAAGATTGCGTTTGATAAGTAAGAGTATTGACTTTAATTTAATTTTAATTTGTGAGGAAACGGCGATATGTACCTAAGGATTTATTAAATGAATAATTAAGTGCAACGAAGGATGTTTTCTTGTCTCTAAAAAACAATTGCCGTCATTTGTAGGAACACTTTTGATAAAATTAAATGTTCTGTTTTCATTTTGTTTTAAAATGAGGTCGAGCCATGAAAACAATTTTAAGGCAACTTTGAATCTACATAGAAGATCACAATTCATTATCGGAAAAATAAATATTAAAGTGATGCATGCGGCACTATCTACAACTTATAAGTATAATACCGAGTATAGTAAATTCATTAGCTTGTTTTTTTTTCTTTAAATTTAACAAATTTAAAGCGAAAATGAATAAATCAAATGATTATAATTTAGTATATGGTCTCAGTAAAAAATTTTTATTTAGTAAAAATTTATTTACACATAAAAAAATCGCATTCATTTATTAAGAAAAAAATTGTTTCTTATCGAAAATGTAAACTATAAAGACAAAGTATAATTAAAATATTTTATTGTTATTTATTTTCTTCAATTATTGAAAAATAAATAAATTATTTCAATAATGTTTTCTCAAATACTTGAATTCATTACTTTTTGACTTTACAATTCAGTAATGAAATAGAATTTTTTCATAAATTATTATAATTCGTTGTTGCGTCAGCTCGTTCCATATAACTTCTATTCATTTTTATAATTATAAAAATGCTAATTATTAAGTTTCTCTTTACTTAAAATAAAAATTATTTTTTAAATTTGTCACACGATAACATTTTGTTATATCTAATGAGAAAACCATTTGTTGTTATTATTCATCAATTCCATATGATGAATGTAAAGAATTTTCAAAATTTTCGAAATGACGCCTAGAAAGGAACAGGTATTGTGTGCAAATATGAAACTTATTGATGGAATCTTTATCAGTTAGTGACATGTTCATTTTCTCATGTAATTTGCATAAATTAAAGTTGACTTGTATAATTAAAATTTGTTATTGTACAACTATCAAGTATGTAAATTAAAAATATTATATATAATTAAATATTGTGTTTAAACCTACTTAAAAATATGTTCGCAGCAATTAATTTCTTGTCATTTTTTTATACTATTACCAAATCTAGTAAGAATGAACTTATAAAAAGTCGAAGACAGAGATAAAAATAATAAAAATAAATTGGATATCTATAAAATATATATAATATATATAACTCGTCGCTAAACAAGCGACTTTTACTCAGAACATTTTTCGAAAATCATAAGAATTATCGCTGTATTTCATTCATTTACTTCTCTACTTCCTCATTTTGTGAAGGATAAAATGAAGTAGAACATTTAATAATTGAAAGTCATCATTTACTTATTTAGCGTCATCCAGGAACAACGACGTGGACGTAGCAGCTTCCTGTTCCCTTCAGGGTACTTAATTAAGGTAATTCCCTTTGCCTCTCACTATCGGGGTGTGTGACTCCTGCAAGTCCCCTTGCTTTTATTGTAATTCTCAACAAATGCTCAAAATGTCCACTCTCATTTCGATACATTTCTTGATTGAAGCTTGAAGTGTAGGTGCACAATTTAAAAGCAGGTCTGGCATAATTTATGAGCGCTTATTATACGTTCTATTATGTTTTGGCAAAAATTAGGTACTTCCGCATCTACTTTGTCTTTAAAATAATTCCACAGAAAAAAATCCAGCGATCTAAACTCTAGTGATCTAGAAGCGAAATTGTTTTACTAACTTTACCGATTCTATGATTGTTGAAATCACAATTGAATGCTTTTCGGGTTATGGCAACATAATGTGCCGAACAACCATCATGTTGAAACCACTTGTTTTGTCGTACTGATAATGAGAAATAATCAATGATCATTTTGTTACCTATGATACAACACCAAAAATTAACAGACCACGGACGCTGACTCTCAACTTTACGTATCACGCAAATACTAATAGAAAAATAAACAATCTAAAAAAAAATTTAATTAAAAACACAAAAAAAATTAGAAAATAACTTACGATAACTGAATAGATTTTGAAATATGATAGATATAAGTTGCTTCTTCGCTAATCGCAGAATTCAAAAGTGGAAACTTCTTTAATATTCGTTTCTTGCTTCGGGATAAAAGACTTTTTCACCCTCATAACTTGATCACATAAGTAGGATTCAAACTTTGCTCACATCGAAGTCGGAACCTTTGCAGCATCAGAATGATTCATTGCATTGCTTCTCAGCGGACCTCGTTTTGAGTGAGCGTAGTCACGGACTTTTGCAGCTCTATAACCTGGATTATTGGCCTATTTAAGTCTGAAAAGGCTTTCTTAGAAAGAATTCCAAAATTTTTAGTATTTCAAACCTTTTTGGTCTCGCTGTCAATTTTTAAAGTCTGCTAATTGTTACAGTCATGACACGTCTCTGGAGACACGAAGCAACTAGATGTTTAGAATCTTTCATTCAGAGAAAGGACTACTGACCTTACAATCTAAGAGTTTCTGCTTTTATGTAACACGAATCAAATGATCAAAGAACTGCAATCGTTCAAATACAAAGTAAACGAATGGCTGATAGAGCTCAAAAATCGAGTTATTAAAATTAAAATAGGTTGGGGGAAAAACGTCTTGTTTGGGAGCCAGTAATCGAAAATAAAATAAGAATGGCGCGTAACGTATAACTGAAGTATATAGTCTTGGAAGATGGCAAATGATAAAAGATCAAATAAAAAGTATCGCAAATGTTGCGATGGAGTTAAGGAAAAGATTCTGAAACGATAACATTGAATATTTAACCAGATGCAACTTCGGATTTAGATACTATCAACTAGAACGCGGAATTGAAATCGTTGAAAATGTATAGTGCGTTTAATTATGGGAGAGAAATACTCAACACTAAGAACGGATTTAAATGTTGCTCAATAAAATAGACGCTTTCGAAAATAGAGGTGTTTCAAATAAACACAGAGTAAATTTAAAGCAACCAATGGAAAAAACTATTATTAGAAACAACTGCTCTAATTACAGGTTTAATTGAAGACGATTTGCACGATTCAACGCTTTGACACAAGCAAAAATAAAAATACAAAAAGCGACGAGGCAACAGAAATAGTGAGACAAAGGCAATTAAATTTATACGTTATGCTGAAGTAAACATAGAAAATATTGTATCAAGACCCTCATCAGACACAGGCAGCGGAATAACTTACATCTCAGACCGATACTTTGCTCACAACATATACAAATTTAGAAAATGCTCCAGTAGTGGGAATAATGATGTCTGAAGCAACTGGTGAGATTCCGATACAGATAATATAATCAATTCCTACAACTGTTAATATTGAACATTTCGTATGTTTAAGAATTTTCTGATTTCGCATTTATATCGTGGCTGTACAATAAGATTCACATGAATTATATAAAAAATTAAATTTATTCTAATTTAATGAACCACGAGGACAAAAAAAATTGGATTAATTAGATTGTTTGTAATACTCGAGGTGAAGCCTTCCCGCGAATAAATGACATTTCACAATATTCGAGAAAAATCAAAAATCTTTGCATAGAAAAGAAAAAGAAATAAAAACTTTTAAAACATTGGTGTGAGAATTTCGAAATGTCATCCAAAGTGAGCCAGGCAGAATATGTCGTTTTGTCGACTCGCATAAAGTCAAAAAGTACAACCACATATCGTAAGAAATTATTCTTAGCCAACTTAAAGATTAAATAGTACTTTTATAAACCTTCTGGGAAATACGTTAAGAGTAAATTTTCGCAAATGCATGGTACTCATTCGTCAAGAAAGTTACTGCGAATTCAAAGTCGTTCTATTCTGTTCAATAAAAGTAATACGACATCAATTTAAGCCCTGAAACTGGTTTGGATGAGTATAGAAAAAGATATAATTTATTTCGTTGATGACACTTTTCAAATTCTGGAAAAGTTCAAATATGGTATAGTATATCTCCGGGAAGTATTTGCCAGATATCACGCTTACATTATGATGCTGAATTTCCGTACAATTTCCTTTCCTATGAAAAAAATTAGATTTTAGGAATATATTCTAAGAACAAAACATCACAACTGAGTCGTGTTTATTAAGAATAAAAAAATCTTTTTGACACCAATAAATTCTGTCCCGTCTCCAGATGGATGAAAAAAATAAATTTTCCGAAGAATATTAAAATTTCTTTATACAGTATGTTGAGTTCGAAATGCTATATAAATTGAAGGACTGTTACTTTTAATTATTATTAGAAATCATTCAAAAAAAATCTGAAAATCAAATCATGATTCGGATTTGGTAGTTTTGCGAAATTATAAACAAATATGATACTAAATATAAAACAAATGATACAACAATTGTCGGTCGATTTTTCTGTTCTAAATAAAGGAAATTAAAAGAATACAGAAAGAGCGCTACTGGTCCTTTGTTTTATATTCATTCATTATTTACAAAGGAAGCCAAAGGTTTATCAAAAATGATCCTTTCTAAAGTGCCTTACATTAAGCCTAGAAGAGGTTTAAAGTGGATCATGTAGCCAAACTAGTTTTCAATGCGAGAACAGCTGTCACTTAAGGACAGCGAGAAAATGAACCTCTGGTGTAGCGAAGGTCAAAACAGGAACAGCTATGGCAGGCATGTGTTCGAATTTTTAAATTTTATAGAACAGCTCAATAAGAAATAATACACGTGATAAAGCGGAGAAATGGTTAACGACATGAAATTAATTACACAAGAATGAGTTTGAATAATTTGATAAAAAAGTTCTCCTAAAAAATTACCTATTAAATACAGATAGGAGTGACTACGCTCAAGCGGTATTAGATCAGTCAAATAAAAAAGAAGATTAATCTATGGCATTTGTCAGCAGAATTCATGAAAAAGAAGAAATTGCTTCTACAACTACTGAAAAAGGGCTTTATATCACTATTTAGTTTTTATAAACGTTTTCACGCTTAAGCTTTCAATGAAAAATAGCTTTCGGGAAGAGACTCTAAATTAGCATCGATTTCGTAATACCTTAGTATAAACATAGAGAAGTGAGAGATTACAAAAGATGGATAGAACTGAGAAAACTATTGTAATACGACTCAAAATAAATGTACATTATTATTTTTACCAAATTTATGTTGTTTTCATTGCAACAAACTTATTCGACAACTTGAAAATAAACTGTGTACTATGTATAATTGAAATCGACTATTTACGTATGAATTCAAAAAATAATTATAAGAAAAAGGATTTTAAAAAGACGAAACGCCATTTAAAAACAATTTTACAAAACGAATTTCACATTTGTAACAAGTTTCTACGTAAATAAGCAGGTTGTGTAGTCTTTTTTTTCTATAATTTTTCAGATTCAAATGCATTGCTTCTACTATTTCATAAGTTTTCAAGTAAGTTATTATTGCAAAACATTATCTGATAGTAATATAAACAATGAAATGTTTAAATTGACAGATAGTATAATAAACCATTTCAATTTGCGTATTTTGTAAATTGTAACATATTTTGTATCCCAAAATTTCTTAAAGAATGATAATGAAAAACCAATAGTATTCCAAAAAAACAAAACTTATGATAATAAAATTTGCACGTTTTCGGAATGACTATTAATTTGATACGAATCTTCTTACCTTGACACTAGTTAATAATTGAAATGAAATTAAACTCTTGTATATGTTTATCAGATTATAACTGTCAACCATTTTAACAGATAGTAATTACGTTAGCGAACAATAATTTCACTCGGTTTTCAATATAAATTATGTATATATATATTTTATAAATTGTGAAGTTTCGTATATAAAAAATTTTTAAGAAACAATTGAATATTCGATGTAAATTAAAAATAGACTTGAAATATAGTACATGCAATGACGATGCATTACTTCAAAAGGATGACGGATACAGCAATGCAATATTTCGTGTAGCTAATGATACACTAAAAATAGGTAAAATGCACTCGCAAAGAAACATTTTCTTGACTCATAAAAATTCCACAATAATAAAAACAAATTATAAAATAGCATAAAAAAAGTATAGAACTTGTCAGCACTTTATTAGAACTTGTTTGCGTAACACTTTATTAGAAGTTAATCACGATGCAAAAGTTTTAAAAATCAAATTTCATATTCAACTCAGAATTGGAAAAACTACAGTTTTCAATCAATATTTTAATTTAATCAGTTCTTTTAAAACCTAGTTTTGAAAAAAAATTCATTCAACAAAGACTTAAATTATCTGTAATAATTGTTATAATTCAGTTTAACATGAAATTATTCCTTACATTAACTTTTTGTTACAAATATTTTCATCAAAATATGCGGGTTATTGAGAAGATTGAGCTGTGAAAAATAGCTGTTACGAAATTTAAATAGAAGTTATTGATATGATATTCTTAAATATCATATGTTACAAAAAACATACGCAAAGAGAACAAAAATGGTATTCTATCAGATAGACTGTAAAAACTAACGTTTCCGCATACTAGTTATAGAAACTAAATAATACTACTGAAAATGCAATTGTTTACTAGATAGATACATTTTAGGTCTTTACCTTGAGACCTTGTTCGTTGCGGAAAAAAAGAAAAGATTCACAATTTAACCAACAAGAAAAAAAAATACAGTAAAATAAGGCCGGAAAAATATAGCGTAGCGTACCAGACGGTAAAAGGACCAAACTTGTCGTTTAGGCTGGTAGCACAACAGGATAAGAGCAAGTTGATTGCATATCAGCATCTCAGCTAATCTCTACCATCAGCTCTTGCTTAGATCGTTGCCCAGATCTTCGGAGCGAGGTTATCATAATGAGGCGGACTAGAATTTTCCATTCTGATTTGATCCAATATATTATGAAGGAAGTGGAAACGTTACGAAAATCTTCTCAGATGAGTTATTGTAAGCTATAGCTATAGGCAACAATCCTGAATTAATTTTCCACATAGTTCGAGGGAATTAACCGAGATTACTTAATCTAAATAACCATCTGTTAATAACCCATGCTCCGGATAAATAATTAATGTAACAATCATTGAATGATAAATTGTGATTATGCTCATTTGTGATATTTACTCTTGATACGTAAAAATCGTGTAAGTGATTTTTTTACATTTCACGAAAACATAGAAACTTGCTAAAAAAAATTTTAATATTTTGGTTATATTATTTTCTTTTGATAATTGATCATTTTTATGCAAAATATAATTCATATTGCATTCACATATAGTCCTTTACATTAATATTTCAAGAAGACACTGCAACCCTGATTGCCATTTTTTGTTTGACACATTCAGTGCCAATCTACTATGGGTGCTCCAACAGTTTTCGCTAATGAATTTTAATCAAAGGTAAATTGCGTATTTCATCGTCATGATTTTATAAATATGCATTGTAAATATATATATTTATAAATATTTACGATGCATATATATAAAATAAATATATACATTTTAATTGAACTTTACAGTGTACATGTTGTTTCGTTCAGACGTTGTACACGCGATATCATTGAAATAAAACGGATAAACAAGCAAAACAAATCAGATGATTGCAGTTTGAGAAAAAACCGTAACTAATTTTTAGACCTTATTTTCAAAATAATGACTTTATCTTGTCTTATAATATGCAAAAGTAACAAGATATTGTTACTTACACAAAGTCATCGATTTTTTGGCTATACTGGAATTTTCCGGTTATAATTACAGCTTCTAATACTTTTATTCGCTTTTGTCTTCAGAATAATCGTGCTTCTTGTATTTATTGCTGGTATTGCTGATCACAAGTGAAGACCCAGTTTGTCTTCTCGCTGGACGTACGAATGCTTATTCCGTTCACAGCTGTAGTCGATTGCTCAGAAGAATTTGCAAAGGACTCTCAGTTCCTCGGTAAACATAATGGAGGCCAAGAAAGCTGCTATTCTTATTGTGAAATAGCCACAAAGAATAATTTTAGGACTGATCTTCGAAATCGTTTGTTAAGATTTTTGTGGTTATTTTTTTGTTAATCCTCCTTGTAATTTATTACTGCTAAGATCTTTACTTATAGTCTTGATCATGCAAAAGGAAGGAATTGTGTTTGACAGAGCATAATTTTCTCTACGTGCACTGCTTCAAACATTAAGATTCAACGTTGATTGGACACATGGAAAATTTTTTTTGAGAAGTAGATCCATAATATTCGTATGATGCCAAAACATCGATCTGAACTTGTTCAACCAAGTCAGGATTGCCCCGGATTGCGAAATCCAATTTTTTTTTAGTCAAGTCAGGATTGCGTCAGGTTTCTAAACCATAGTAAACGGTTGATTTATTCATTATCTTGCTATTCAATTTTCCCTTACGGCTAATTTCTTTGTTTTATCGATTACGCTCGTAAGATGTAATTCTTTTCTGGATCTAATTCGCATCTGTATTAAAAAATACAAATGCGTTTTAGACATTTGTATTTTTTAATTGTGATCGATTTCTCGATGGGCGTGTATATGTTTGAGAGTTATCACCCAGAGATACCAGATTGGGGCCTCGGTGACACCATCTTTACTAAAGAACGAACAGGACGATGCTATACGTAAGAAAGAGAGATCCGTGTCACCGCGGCCAATCTGGCACCAATCTGGCACCTCTATTACCACCTGCTATATAATTGATATACCGCACGGTGTACACTTGTTCAAAACGATAAATATTTCAACCATAGCATTAGTTTCCATTTTACCGGATAAAGCTTTGTGATTCCCCCGACACAGTGCTGCATAATTTTGTTTGTAATAATCATACTCTGTCATGCTTCTCTTTTTATTCTAAACCTCGCAAGATGTACAATACTTATATTTTTTAAAATGTCCGAAACCTAACTACTGTAATAACCGATGATAAAAAAAACGCGAAACAATGGATGAAAGCTTCGATTTTTCCACGTTCCGTTCCCTGATAAAATAAAATCCTTTGAATTAGCATCGCTTCATAGATTTTGGCTTCCTCAACTTCTTAGAAATTTTATAGACAATAGAAAATTATCTAAAAAAAAAGATGTACATAAAAAGTTCACTTAGTAAATGTAGTAGTAGATACAAATCTAGCAGATGAAAAATATAAACTTGGGTTAACAAGATATTCTACATTGATGTC
>JABFQD010004764.1:0-11408 GCA_022817045.1 Psix sp. ZL-2020
ATTTTTTATTACTTGTTTTAAACTATGATCGAATCTACATTTAAAACATTTTATTTAATTTTAGAGTATATATTATTTTATAATAAAAAATATGTATACTTTAAATCGTTTGTAAACACCTATGTTAATATTATCGTTAATAAATACCTATGTTGCATAAAGCGATGATATATTAAAAAGTAGCATTGTCGTAGTTGTTGTATTAATAGGAATCTTTATATCTTTCAATGTCTATGGTATTTGTAGTTAAAGTAGTTAGTACCAACGTACATCATATGTTCTACGTTTTCCGTCAATCTCATACTCGACGCAAATATATAGGATATTCTAATGAAGTCAATCTGTGCATATCCTAAATAGTTCGTGAATAATGTAACAATGAGTGAAATAGTCGTATGATATGAAAATTCACGTAACTTCGGAAATGAAAATCATAATGTGATTGAATGTTAAAGTTTTAATTACTTTTTTTATAGTCCGTGGATAAGTATATTTTGAAATACTTGACTTAACATTGTCAAATAACTATATTTATCTTTCAAACTCTTTATTTTAACGAAAACCTAGAACTCTTTCTTTATATTTATTTAAAATAAACTTTAAACTATCAGAATTACGTTATAGCATAGAAAAAATATATACAAAACAGTTCTGTTATTCTGAGATTAATTGACAGTATACCTTAAAGTATGTTCAAAAACGCATAAAAACTGAAAAAAAGTTAGGTAAATTCGATGGTAGATGTTATTGGAAATCATTTTAACAGAAACAAAAGCATGTGGAACTTGATCGATGTAAGCGGGTAGTAATCACTCAAAAAAGGAAGACTAAAAAGGATACACACATTCATTTTTCACATATGGAAGAACATTTTTCAATCTAAATTGAATTTAGTTTCAACTAAACAAAGATTTCCTAAAAGATCACAAAGTATTTCCATAAAATAGTTGATGTAATGTGCTCGATCAGAGTATATTAAATTTGTTTTATTCTTGACCTAAACTTTTCAGTCTCTGATTTTTTCGAGTTTTCATAAATTTATAAAAATAGTTTATTTTTGTATTGATGTAAGAAAGTGAATTTCCTTTAATTCATAATCTAGAGTATTTAGAATCTATAAATTACACCATGTTAAAAAAATACTGGAAGCTAGCATACATGATTTTTAAAATAACAAATACTTTCGCATAGTATTAACAAACCTCTTTTTAAATGACATTTTTTAAAGTGTAAAGCGATTTAACGAGGTTCGACAGGGGACATGTGATTTTTTAACAGAATTTAATAAAGTTTTCCAACAAAATAATAAAAATAAAAAAGTTTTGACACTAGATCTTCTTTGAGTAACGTTTAAAAAAAAATAAAATATCGACCATGTGGTGGATACAAAACAAAGATTTTTGAATAAAACTGATATATTGAATAAATGTTTAATTCGCTTTTGAACGCCAGGTTTTTGTTTTTACTCGAGATCTCGATGTGATCGGCACCGCGTGTTGAAGAACTAATTGTTTCTCGTATTAATTATTTGATAAACTTACTCAGTGTTCGGTCGATGTCGTTTTTTTTCTTGCGTTCCCTGCCTGGATTTTATCATATAGTATAGTATTTTTTTTATTATATCAATCGAAATAAAATCAAAATATTTTTCATTTACAGATGACATTATCAAATTTATAAGAACTAGCGATAACAGCCAGAATGACACTCCAGGTAGCAGTTATTCCCTGGAACTGTCACAAACACAACCGTCGAAGCCGACGCAAAGCCGTGGCACAGTTTCAGTAATAAATGAAACATTAGCTTCCACGTTGGGCAAAATCGTAATTACAATTGCTCTTGCCGGTGCATTAAAAGTAGATTTTGAGAATTTAGCAATTTCGTAAGATGCGATTCGGAATAGTTGAATAACATTACAACAGTTGATTGCGATCAAATCCAAAGAAAAGTTGTCGACAATGGTTCCCCTGGAAGCTACTTTACACTTTGGCGGAACGTTTCGTCAAATGCTACGAAAGGGGCATTAGCGAAACCGATGTTCATCGAATAGCCGGAAGTCGTAAGAATTCGTTGAATTTTGGCAGTATTTATGTCATATTGAATTAAAGTTGTTACTTATCGAAGCAATAAATCCTATTAATTAATGATAAGTTTTCAGTTAGAAGATTTTATAACAATTTCCGATTAAATATTTGACTGAATCGATTTTTGAATCTAAATTTGGATTCAGCAACTCCAAAAACCTATAAAATGATACCCTTGATGATTTATAAATAAGTTTATCTTCAGTTTTTAAAACTGAAAATTTTTAAAAAATTATGAATTTTGTTAAAAAAAATGTAGCTGTGTTTAGCCTGCAGGTATTGCAAAAACATGGTTTTTTACTTCATTTTTTGTCCAGCGACCTTCGAAACGTAAGTATGTCAATTTTCAGACCATTACGTTGGAAATAGTGAAAATTATTTTGAAAAGTCTCTCACAGCTCGCAAACCCGGTTCAAAGCCCATGTTAAATTTCAATCGCCTATTTGCAAGCATTTTAATATTTTAAGAAATCTGAAAAAATTCAGCAACATTTTTTTATCAAACTCAACCAGAATTCGGGTAGATATCTTAAAAATTTGAACTTATTCATAGTAGTGATTACCTTTTTGTGGGTTCTCAACAATCGCAAGTAATATATTCAATTGAACAAAAATTATCGCAGAAATCACGATTTTAAAATTGTCGAGTTGGACCCTTTCTGTCGACTCCACTTATTTCTTTCATTTTTATTTTATTTTACACTATCAATGATTTTGTCACGTCCCAATGCCACGTTACATTATTTGGGAGAGAAAAAAGTTTCTATTTATATCGCTGTCAACTTATATATACGCAAGCTTTTTCTTATATGCCACTTATTATACGCAATTCCACACCGAGCGTAAAAAAATCTAAATCACTAATGTAAATATCATTTCTTATATACGTATTCGTTATGTATTCGAATTCTTCCAAAATCCACGATTGTCTTCAATCAAACATTATATCAGTGTTTTTGACGTGTGCTTATAAATCGCGTCAATATTATTCTTTCGTTGGTCTCACATTACTCGCTGAAATTTTCACGCAAAATCTCTTCGCGGACAAAATCAAAAAGAAAACATCAGCGCTCCTTTAGGGCAATATAAAATTGTTCGACTCGTTCCTTTAATACTATAGACTCTAAAAGTATTTATAAATGCAATTTTTTCTAGTCGTAAAAATAAATAGCAATAAGATAATAACATAACAAAAAAAAAGACTATGTATTTGAATTTTACGAAACTTTTTTTCAACTGCTTTGCAAAAGTCGTCTGTAAATTACTTGTCACCTTAATGCAATGCCTAAATAGTACTTCTCTGACCTATCAGCTATCGAATCGAATATCCTGTACAAAATTCTATATTTTAGATCTATGATTCACGGTAATGGCAAAATATTGACTTATTGTTTAAGCAGAAACTTATTTGTGATACATATAATTTACTATCTCCTTAACTTCGAAAATATAATCTAAAATATCAATCACCACACATGCACTAGGTCTTGACTCAAAATATAGTAAACAAGCCCTGATTGATGTTTACCTAAAGCTGAAGTTTTCCGCAAATGTTACCAGTATAAATCACAGTGTAACAGTGCACACTTTATTTCGTTCAAAAATTCAAATTAAGAACGTGTTTCTCGTAAAACAATATTCTTTATTATTATCTTTAAAGTTGTCAGAGCTTCTCTGGGAATATTAAAATAGCGTATACAAACGTTATAGAATTTTCAGCAGAGACACATTCATCATTTGGCTTCACAAATTTATACTAAATTTTTTTTTATGTATTTACAAAAAATTTTACATAACAAAATGAAAAAAATTATAGTTTTTTTTGTGTGAGATTAAATACATTTACAAAAGTTAAATAATAGGTTGAATGTATACAGTCTTTAGTTTTCTAGAGTTACTCCCTCCAAAGATTTTATTTTTCCTCAAGGATGACCTCCCGAGTCATCACACGTCAAAAATCGATGTTCATGATGATTCGTGAAGGGGAGGATATTTAAAGAAGGTTATGATATGGATGGGATAGAGGAAGTTAGTCGTGGGTTAAACTCATCTTTTCAAGATGATTTGCATCTGATATTGTTGATATAAGTATGTTGCAACTGGCAAATGAAATTGATCGTAAGTAAGTCTTATATTTAGCATTTTTACATAATGAAATTCAACTGCTCTAGAAAACATAAGAAACAACAGAAAAATTTTTTGGTGGTATATGAAATGGTAATGTTTTTTTACAACCATTATGTAAAGATTCGAATGTGATGTCGATGAAGTAATTTGAAAAAGTATTAAAAGAAGGATTAAATGAAATATGCAAGGATGTTACATCCTTGCCCCTGTATCTTAAAATTACTCATACTCTTTTTTTGTGCTTATCACGACTTTTGACTCAAATTAATAGTGGTTTCATTAATTGAATCATCAGTGTAAGAAAACGAATTGTTAGACGCGGAAAATTTTTCTGAACTAGTCACAAATTTGATTTTTTTTTCATTATTTTCATTACTCCCAAAAGATTCACTGCCTTTTGTCTTATGGGTTGGCGGCTAGACTATTCTGTTTATATGAAAAATCTAAATGCAATAGTTTATTGTGTTTTCTATCAAAAGTTTTATATTTGTAAATTGTTCAAGATTTGAGTGTTGATCGCGTAAACAAATGAAACGTAATCAGGGTCTTTTAATTAATTCAATACGTCAGTAGTCATTAGTCACTCGTAGTCGAGTCAAACTAATGAAATAAATAGATCTTCGTTTTACGCACTACAAAATTTCGTCTAGAATTTATAACGAATGTGCAATATAAATTATCGTGGTGAGTTGTCTTTTGTCACTTTTAAGAATAGATGATAATTGTTGCGTTTTTACAATTTTCATTTAATGATATAATATCCATGAAATCAAACATATGTTGAAGGTTGGAACAAACATCATGACTTAGCCCTTCTTTCCATTTTTCTCAGATAATTCATACATTTTAAATACGATAGTGGGTGCAATGATTTCTTTATTTAAATTGACATTCAAGGATCTTAACTTACCTATGATTTGTTCAGCTTTGATAAGAATTTTTGAGAACTGTTCAAGAGATTCTTTTGTCTCATCGGTAAATCTAAAAGCATTCGAAAGTGATGTGAAATTAATACCTATTTAGTAAATAAAGTAATTTTCAAGGAACATCATAGTTAGCGTCATTGATAGAGAATATCTTAATTTTTTCCGCAACTCCAGATTTCAATACGATTGTGAATAATAGAATTTCTCTACATTGTTAAGATCCGATCCATTATGCATCATAGATCTAAATCGGATTTCAAATGAAACCTACTCCGTATATTTTTCACTAAATTTCGTGAGCTTTATTCGTGACAATTTTTTTAACAGCTTTTCAAAGAGTTTATACTTATTTACCGCAACTCACGTTGATGTCAGGATATACTGTTGTTGTCGTGATAGCGGTTGAAATGTCGAAGGTAGTCAGATTAGAGGATTGTTTGAATATCATAGGAATTGGTCAGCGTCTTAAATAATTCTTCATTTTGATCATTTTGGGGACCAATCAATTCCTGATCACTTAATTCCTCATGAGCATAAAAAGAAAACTTAGACTGTCATATCTTAAACATAAAGCAAAATCATCTAATTAATCTTAAGAAAGAATACTTGTTAGGAATATTATATGCTGATTCAAAGTAAAACAAAACAAATTAACGATTTGACAAGTTTGAATTTTTCACGTGAATGATAACGATCAAAATTAACTTTAATTTCGCTGTTCTTCTGTTCGAAGGTTTTATATTCATTTCAAAAGAATGTAATGAATTTTGAGATATTGATGATAAATGTATACGTTAATCTTCGAATTTTCACCGTATAAAAGTTCATTAAAATATTGCTTATCTCAACATTTTGCGAGCTTTTGTTCTGTGTTTTGAGTTTGAATTAATATCAATTTGAGACTTTGAAAATTCCACATTTTCGACAAATTTAGGAGGTCGCGTTTTTTCCCTCAGTTTATATAAAAAAATAATATAAAATATTGACTTCCCAAATCTTCCTAGCATAGTCTTTCCCTATACTATACTTGTTTTGCTCATCTCATTCTGTTTCTTCATAATTACATTCATAACAACTTTTTCTATAAAGTATTTTTATTTACATTGCTCATCACAATATCGAATTATCACCCAAGAAAATAAAATATTGTTCTTCGCAGATATGTCTTAAAATGTTGGTCTCTCGTTACACAAAAACAATCAGTTGCACGACTGGTCTGCGAACATAACTAGAACTATTTCATTATATCATAATTGAAACATAATTTACTAATTTTATGATTTCTCTTTTATACCATTTATTATTTACTTATGATGATTTTGTGATTATTAACTTAACTTACTACATGTTATATATCTTTATTCAAAATAAAATTGTTATTCTTTCTTCATGTTTCATATATTACTTAATCAAATTGCATTGTGATTAAAAACTTTGTGAAATAAATTAAATATTATGAGAGTTATCATATATTGTGATAAAGAAAGGTATTATAAGAAATGGCGTGATGGAAAAAATGTAAAGTACATGCCTGCCACCTAAAATATAGCCAAAAACTTAATTCCTTTCAATAAAAGAAACTTATCGAATTCAGTTATAGAAGTTATACGAAAGTATCAATTTTAATAAATATAACACTCGTATCGATATAGAAATCTCTATTTATATAAAGTAGATTTCAAGTTTATTAAATTTAATTTAATTAACTTTTTATTCATCTTTGCATTCAACATTATCAAACATATATTCTTTACTTTTGTATTTCCAACTTTTTTCAAATAAAATATTGTTGATGTTCTTTTGTTTCAGAATTTAAACAAAAAATTTATCAAGTTTTTGACATTGACAATGCAATTTTAATAGCCATTGTTGAAATAGCTAATGACAGTCTTTATTAAATACAATCGTATTAGTTTACAAATTCACTACTTTAAATAAAAACATTCAAACAATTAACACATTCAAACAATACAGATATGCCACATTGTGAAGTTTAAGACATATGGTTTTTTCGTACATCATGCAAAGTAAATTTAATAAAAAAATTTGTTGTTTATTTCTCAGTAATTTATGATACATTTATAATGTTCCATGAACTACGATTTGCAACAATTTATTCAGCATGCGTCGTGATAATAGTATACGGATACGAGGAAGTCGCGAGGTAAGCATTATGCCTTGTGGCGTTAACGCTGTGAGGATAGCGCATTCCTGAATCTGCTCAATAAATATTCATCGTCATCCCAAACTATTCGTTCACCCTGAGTAACGTGTTTGTCGTGGCCACAAAATTATCTAATATAGAGAGCTGTACCTACGACGATGTTTTCTCTCTTAAGACGTCTTATTTATTTTGAATTACGGGCTCTCGAGTTACCGGTACGATTATAACGAGCGCAAGTTCAAAGTGGGTTGTCGGGGGTTGCATCCATACTACAAATGGCGGCTTGACGAAGATCACGTTACCCTCGACAAAAACCTATTGTTCGGTTATTATCTGCGCGTAATGCGATATCGTATCTTTTTCGTATTTCTAACTGCCGCGCTCTCGAGAGATCCTTTTCTCTGAGAAATACGTTATATGTGATATATCACTTCTTGACACAATTCTATGAATGCATTCTAAATTCAACGAGTAACACGAGACAGGAATCTTCTCAATCGTGAGAGATTCACATCACATCGACGAGTTACCCTATCACTAGGATCACATCGTCTTCGGGTTGCGAGTTTTGTCACATCAGAAAAATATAATGATGACCGTGACGCGCCAATAACATTGCAATTCCGTGAACTAGATCATACAATAAAATAATTTAGTGATATGATTCTTTCAGATGCTACAACTGTGAACAAATACCGTATTAAAAACATATTAACAAGCAATAAAAGTGCACTTTAAATTATTTTTGAAAAAGAAATGATCAAAAATATAAAAATGCTATTTTTGAATTTTGTCGAAAATATTTCTGAAACAAGTATAAAAACAATGGTTTAATTATTGAAACCAATCAATTAGATTGGTTTCAATTGATTGTTTACTCCGTATACCCATCTCAAAATGCCTACACTAAAAATTACTTTCGGCTCTACATAAATGTTTCATTTGGTTTTCATTCTATATATATAATATAATATATAATATATGCATAAAAATAATTTTGTTCATTATACTTATTATTACTGTTGTATTAAATGCAATAAGGAAAGAAATGGTTGATTTACATTTCAGTATTCTGCCACTATTCTGCAATGTCTTTTCAGTCAGTTAAAATCTATTTACATATATCATTACGATATATACTTACAACATTAAGACTAAAACATTCTTACATTAAAAAAGTGATGACACATTTTTAGATATCATGCAGTGCAATTTTATCTATCAATAAAAACATCTCTGTCATAAATTTAATTATACATCTGTAAATAAATCATTGATGTAGAAATATTATTAATAAAATTATAGTGATACTACTGTTTTTTCACGTTGAAGTCTAATGTAAAACATAACCACAAGAATGATATCTTGCTCTCAAGCATACCCAGATAATTTTACGAAATGCAACACGAACTAACGATACCGCCAAATCGCATTTTCATTTGGTGCACGCGTACAATGTTACTTAACCACAAAACCATGACATGACGCCATATAAAATACACAACGCAATGTCACCCAGCAGGGTGTCATCTGGTTATGATACCGACAACATCTTTTGGTCACGCTCGAATCTGATTAATTGCTAACGAACGTTTTTCGATGTTTGACTTCATTAAATTTTTATTTTCTGCGTGTTGACTTTTAAGTATTCAATTTTTCAAAAGGTTATGATTCATCTTTTGTGGTAAGCGTTACAAAGTTTCTTTACACGATTTTTTACGATATAAGCAGTATAAGCACGTATGACTGGTTATATAAAAAGTATCGAGATTTAAAATTTAATAATATTTTAATGCATATATTTTTCAAATTTCAAATTCATTTTGAAGAAGATAAGTAAAATAAATACAAATACTAGATTATATTTTTTTATTAAACAAATTTTTTGATTGAATTTAATAATTTTTATGTGAAAGCGTTTTCATTTCAAATGTAAACTCTTGTAAGGAAACCTCTGTGTTTGAATACATATTTCAAGAACAGTTTTTCTTTATATGAAAAAAAATATTCTTTCATTGAAAAATATGAATATATGTTTTAATTTTTTTTAATAATTCAACAATACTATTATTGTTCGTGTATTTTCATGTACAGAAGAAACTATGTTTTCATGCTCAAATATGGGCAATTCAATGAAATTCGACAAATCGAATTATATAAGTATGTACCAATAGCATTTTCCGGTTTTTCTAAATTTTATATATCGATAATTTCCATGGAATTAGTACAATAATTATTTTCATTAAATTATTCTCTTTTTTTCAATAAATTGTGATTCGAAAACTATTCGTCAATTCCATTAATGTTTAAATAAAAAAAAGGTGTCGTGAAAGAAACGAAAAAATGTATTTTTAAATTTAAATAATATCATCTCCATTTAACACTATTCTATATTAATTACTGATTTTATTTTAAGCGAATATTAATTTTCCAATTTCCAAACATTCAAGGATTAACGAATTATTGTATAAATAATCACCACAGATTATAATTTCGTTAAAATCTTTTCCAACGTAAAAAATAATTTTTATAAATATATAAATTAAATTATTTATAAAAAAATAAAATAATATGGTCGTATATATTTGCCAACGTAACGCTTAAATTGCATTAAATACAAAAACATGAACAAACTTATTTGCTCTACTGAGTAAATAATTTGATAAAAAGAAATAATATCTTACGAAGAATGATTCAGTTTAGGAATTATAATTCGTTAGATGACGTTGGTTACATAAACTAGGTAGTATCACATCCATCGTCTGTAGGTTTTGTTGCTTTGTGTCAAGTGGTTGTAGTGCATAACATCGCAAAGAGCGGTAGAAGGCCAGTTTGTCGGCGGCTCTTGTCGCGATGTTGTTACTGCTTTGCGTCTTGTTATTCTATCGTGAAAATATTACAAAGTCGGCACAGGGTGCATAAATTTACGAAAATTGTTTTTTCCGTACCTAAACTGAGACAACGATAAGGAAGAGTAACATCGGACGAGACATTGAAGATGAAGACGAAGAAAGAAATAAAGGCAAAGGACTAATATCTCGTTCTCTTCAGGACGAAAAGCTTGTCTTACGGCTCGAATGCTTCAGAAATTGGATTCGCTCTTGTATCCGTAATTCGCTATATTTCCAGTAGTCCGTTGACTTGGGATGAAAAGTCCTCAACCCCGTCAATCTTCATAGCAGGAATGGCTTCTGGCGTTTTCGGCCTATTCCCAAGATCCTGCGTTTCGCATTTCCTACATTACAATGCACATACGCTAGTAATCTAAATGCCTTGTGTATATAGAGTGTCCGGTAATTCCACGCGTCATCATTATTGCCACATACCATACCTTCAAGAGTAAATTACTCTGTATTATTAAGATAATTCAAATACTAAACAAAGCTTGTTTTAGAAACATTAATATACATAAATATAAATTTGACGAAATTCATATATTCAGTCAATATTCTTCATTTAAAAATTTCAGTTTTACTAAATATCATTCTTTGAAAAAAAAACTAAACCTAGCATTTAACACTACTGAAATTTATGATTCATAGAAATATTCATACTCTTTAAAAATTTGTAATTGGCTTGATAAACTGCAATCATATATCTCTATTTATGTAACCATTAAGCTGTTGTTGAATATTATTTTGAAACCTTACACATTAAGAATTTAGAAAATAAAATCATTTAATTAATATACTCATTTTGGAATATGAAAATATACCATGTTGAGAATATTTAATTATTTTAGTAAGAAATACCATCCCGAATTTCTTATTTTTTCTTGTATATATACTCTATTTGATATATATATATATCAAATAGAGTATACGAAAACAAAATATAATGAAAATTACTATAAGATACCGTAATTTAAACGTATCATATTTTACAATATAATAACAATATGATTCCAATATTAAGTAGTGAAAAATAGAAATTTCTTATAAAATTCGTAAGATGATGCTTGATACTTGAAGATTACTATATATATTATAGCAACTTTTATTTCAAATTTTATTATGTTTAAAGCATATTTTTCTAAATTGTAGTATATACTTACTACTTACTAATATCGAATTAAAGCTATTCAGATCCTAAATATATATATTTGGAA
>JABFQD010004765.1:0-11408 GCA_022817045.1 Psix sp. ZL-2020
GCTTCCTAAAGCTAAAAACTTTTTTATAGGGGTGATATGGTCCAGCAACAATATCATTCCAGTTGCGCTCTCCGTCACCACCGCTGCTTGGTCCGCGACTGCTTATTCGACAAGAAAAAAAAAGAAACATAAGTTTCCTGTTTCTTCCCGCTTATATCGCAGCTAACCTATATATCTACAGGCCGTTCGTTATCCGCCACCTACGACACGCCCGGTTGCGTGCAGCTCCGCGCCGAGAATAATAATAATAATAATAATAATAATAAAAATTGATAAAAATGAGTTGATTTATACAAAAATGACTAAAAATTAAATAATCATTGATACAATTGAATGGAATATGAAAATACTGTTCTGCTAACCATTTTCAAATGTTCCCTAGCTTATAAAAAAATATGTGATAGGGAAAACGATTTAAGTGCTTTTATTAGTTCTTTTATTGTTAATAACGATTAGCGATTTCACTGTTTGCCCTTAAATATTTTTAAACAAGCTGGGTCTAGGAGCTGTATACATCGTAAAAGAGTATGACTATCACGTTGCGGCTTGAGTAAACTATTCTCATTTCAAAAATATTATTCTATATAAAAGTAAATAATTGAATAACACTGAAAAAATTCGGGGCATCAGTTGCACCCTCTTGGGCATCCGCTGAACTAAATTAAAGCTTAACAAACGCGCCTGACTTCGGTATAGCAAGCGCACGAGAATCGGTATAAATTTTGTTATTTGCCGGCGCGGTTTTGTAATTATATTACTTTTAATATATATCATTAGTTTTTCGATTGTAAACAATCAGAAATACCTGTGATATCTCCAGTTATATTAATAATTTCTTTAAAATGTTATTATGTAGCTACGAGATATAGATTGTAAAATTATTTGTAATATTGTAAAAATATTCTGTTTGTTATTATATTAAAAAATTTTTATATTTCATTAATTGATAGTTGAAATTTTTTCATTTCATAAACATTTATTCGATATTTAAATATCAAAATTCGATTAGTGATGAATAATAAGCATTTTAAGTTGAATTTTGATATTATAATTAAATAAAACAATATGTGTACAGTTTTTTTATTGATAATGTAAAAATCTATTTTATAATTAATTGTACTTCGAATCATATTTCAAATTACATTTATTCCAAAATTTCTTTTGAATGGTTCCATTTTGACAAATAATAGTATTTTATTATTAAATGATGCATTTTATGTCAACTCTGATATTTTTAATATTTTTTATATTTTATTATATGTAATATAAATTGAAAAATTGATTTTAATATGTGATGTTTAAAATTGGGAAGAAAAAATATTTTCATATATATTTTGAAAAGATATATATATATATACAGAGGTGAAGTTAACCGTGTAATTTTGAATTTATATAATCTATTATGTTTTAAACTTTTAATCTGCGAAGATGTGTTATCATTGTAACAGAAATTTAACGTTAAATCGTGTTTTTTTGTGTTTTTACCATTAGTGGCAACGAATTAGTCGTTTATAAGCGCAATTTGTGCTATTCCTAACGTAACTGACGATTAAATGCTTTCCAAACACAGGTAAACATTACATACACTATTTTACATGTATGTATTAGAACTTATCACTTGTACAACCGAATTTTTCTTAAGTGTGATATTTCTCTCCTATCTTTTATTAGAATGGTTTATTTATTAAAATTAATTGTTATATTATAATTATAATTATATTTCTTATTTCCATTCAACTTTTCGGATTTTTTCTTTTGGAATAAAAGCATAAAAAATGTGTAAGAGAATGTCATGAAGATTCATTTAACTAGGATATCTTTCTATTTTTTCTATTTTTTTTACAACCTAATGCCTCATAAGTTTTTCAATTGAAATAAAACTGAAATAACCAGAAATAAAATATGGTGGTAACCCTTCGGGTATAAAGGTAACATGTCTTGTTTTTAATTAGCATAAACATTTTTTCAAATGCATCCTTTTATAAAGTCGTATTCAAAATAGTTAACCCTTGAAGGATTATCGGGGCATACAGGGTATTTTTTTTATCTTGGAACAAGTAAATATCTCGAAAACTAAGAATCGCATAAAGAAATGTTTTATATAAAATTTGTTTATCACACACCCTGAAATTTCACCAGAATTGCGAAAAATTGTATTTTCTACGATTACAGCGTCATCTAAAAAAAATCTGAATCCACTATAAAAAGTAGGGGTTCCTATTTAAAATTCGCATGTGGCTCCACCCGCACCCCAAAGGGGTGAAGGTGACAGGTCGAGATTGGTATTATCCAATAGGCCCCTCCAAGACAAAAAATTTATATAATACATTTCTTGATTTGGCTTAGCTTTTGATGAGTTGCACCTTAAAAAATCAGTTTAACGGTGTGGAATATCACATTTTTAAATTTATGAAATAATTTATAAAACGTTTCCTTATGAACGATGATATCCTTTATTATATTCTAATTGAAAAAACGAAAATCTTTGCAAAGAAGATTAAAGGTTTTTTTAAGGTTAAAAACGATAATATCAGTATTTGAAATAACAAAACAATCATAAAAAAAGACTTTCATTACGATTATCTTAAATAGATATCTGAAAAAGAAGACTTTGAATCATGAAAAATTTGAGAACCAGAAATTCACCAATCAAATTGTGATCATTTGGAAAAAATGTGTTCACAGAATATGGAAATTCCAGATTTCCTACGAAAAGAAACATTTCAATACTCTTAGATTGATTGCTCAATCATGTTTGATTTTCTTTATTTCTGATTGTTCAAGTTTTTCACAGATACACCTTTTACGCTGATGTTTACTAGTTTGCGATCAGATATCCCTAAGGATTTTGAGAATGTCTGAGTGAAATAAAACTACACAATTAGGCACAAGTATAACTCATTTGCGCCTCGAAGAAAATTACCAACAGGAAAAACTCCCCAAGTATCCTCATTCGAAACGTTACATAGCGATGAATTACTTTGACTTAAGTTGGTCGCAACGAAGTAAGCTCATGAAAGTCCAGTACGAAAGCACTATTTTAGGCACATTAGTTAAATCATCGATTTAACTCGTTATGAGGAGAATTGTCGACATGAACTAGATCGCAATTAACATAAGTCGTATTTAGAATTACAATAAAATAAATAAAATAAAAAAAAGAAAAACAACTCTACGGAACGACAAGTTAAGGTACATGAGACCAAAACGATGAGCCAGGTGACCGTGTCGCCTGTCCATTAGGTTCCAGAGGGAATTTCTGTGTGGCTAGGGTTCCTTCCTTCTCTCCGTCGCTGGAGCATCGCCTGAGATCCGACCCTCAGAAGTACGCGGCTACCAAGAAGCGTCGGGCCACGTGGAACCTTGACCTCTAGGTGGCACTCCGTAGACGTGGTGCTTGGAAGGTCGATCTAGCTCGACCAGGCTGGTCTAATGACTAGCGGCAATAAAATTCGGAAATCATTTCAACATTTGGCAAAGCGGTCTTCCGCCACATTCAAATTGCCGAAGTCGATCTTGGGTGGGAGAGGTCAAAAGATTGTGATACATGAGCATTCTTCCAGACCGTCTTCAATATTAATCATATTCTTAAACACGCAGACACACATATACACATACTCATTCGGCGTTATATTTTCGACTTAGCGCAATATTTGATGGCGATTTGTCATAAAGTTAAATAGATACGCTTGGGTTCGTGGGACCCAAATAATTGTTTTTATATGACATATATAATTTTTATTCATCTATGACAAAATGAATTAAAATTAAGCATTTTTTGTGGCTATTTGATTCAATAGAAAGTGCCGAAAATGAATATATTCAATTGAATATATACGTTTTTTAACCAGACGGAAAATTATAAATAAAAATGTCAAGAAATTTTGATTAATAATTAAATAAAACTTATTTCACATTTCAAACAAAAACAAAATATTTATAAAAATCATTTTAAATAATGATTTTTCATAAGTAAGGGCCTACTGGCAATGAAATTTTGATTTATAATATGGGATACTTCAAAAAGTATATTTATTATTACAAATGAAAATGATAAATTTTCCAATTCGTAAAAGCATTATCTTAATACGCGAATTTTATTCGATATTTATTATATGCAAATGTCGCATTTACGACATACAAAAATACTTTAAACGACAAAGAAACTTCTGGTTTTTTCATTTTAATAGTAGTAATTGTTAATACCAGTAAATCGTTTTCTTATTTGTCAACTAAAGATACACTGAAAAACCAGTTTTCCATCGTCATCGTTATTTCTGTTTCTTTTATCGGCTCAACTATTTTTTAATAAAGCGAAATGCAATTAGTTTGTTTGGCCCTTTGACTGGCTAAAATTTATAGCTAAAATTTTATATCTATATTTATTGGGATTTGAAGGAATGTATACTCGAAAAATATGACCATGAAAAAAAGTCAACCACTTACGAATTGTAATGGAATATAAATAGCAGCAAAATAATTTGCTTGAAAATCAGCTTTGAATATTATTTATAATTATTTTACTTTAATAACATAACAATATATGTCATTGATATTTTATAATTTTCATATCGCTTAATAGTTAAATAGTAGTTAAAAACGTTCTAGTAAGAAACTTAGGAATATTTGTTGCTAAATAAAAACTCAATTATCGATCCTCAAATATCAATCCTTCGAAGGCAAAATTATTTATTTATAACACATAAACTATAAGGAACAAAAATAAAATTTAAACACAAACAAGAATTAAATGCCGATAATATTATATGAAGAAATTGCTGAAATTGTAATTGAAATATTGGAAAAAATAATCGACTATTTGATGGTGACGAGTAAATTGGTCTACAACTCTGATACCTAAGTTGAGTATAAGAAGATTCAGAAGTGTTGTTGATGCATTAAATTACTGAAGCCTGGGCTAGACAAATTTCGGAACAACAACTACGGATTGAACACAACATATCCAAACATCCAAGCAGTATAAAACCTACAACACCCTGAACCATGTCTTCTATTACAACCGAGAATAGCAGAGATCTGATGAGGAAATAATAAAAATTTCGAAACGTCATAAATAATAGTTTTTTGAAAAATAAAAAAGTTCCTTCGAAGGCAAAATTATTTATTTATAAGACAAAAACTCAATTAGTAACTCAAAGTGATCTATGGGACGGGACACCAGACTTATAATATAAGCCAGCACGTATTAAATGTTTAAAAATCATTTAAGATTATAGAGAGCGTACTCAAGATTCTTCACAGACTGATTCTAGACACGATATGGCGTACCAGCTTGAGAAAATTTCGTATTTTAAGAGGGTCTGGGTCTCCGAGACCCATATGTGAGTTCAAGGGTTAATAGTCAAGAAATGGTCTAGCACAATTCATTTTTTGAAAAGTTATTATTTCAAAAATAATAACTTTTATAATAAAATACTTCGTTTCAGGGAAACAACGTATTTTAAGTAAGAACAAAAATTGAAGCTTTACTATTGTAGAATTATAATTGGTCGTGAAAATAATAATTTTTAATAAGTAAAATATTGATTTCGTGCGTTTTCGAACATATCTGAACGTTATTATTTAAATATGTAATCATCAAACTTATTTTTGAGTGCAATATTTGAATAAAATTATCATTTTTTTCAAGTCATCTTATAATTCAAATATATTACTTTAATAATATTCTCTTAATAATACTATTTATATTTATCGCAACTATTAATATAAGTGCAATTGATATATGTTATTCGAAAATATTGTTGTGTACAATTTAGATTTTATTGCGTTTCATAAAAATTTATATATGGTGTGGAATGTTTGGTAAATTATATATTATTAAGAAAACGAAGTGAAAATTAAATTTATATATATATCTATCATCTAATCCGTCACTTGGCATCAAAACCAGAAATCATATTAGATGAATTGATTGTGTCTATAAATGTGATATGTCGCTATCCTTTGTTCAAACATAACTTTGGGCTCATTCAAACTTTTGAGCTATTTCAACTTTGAACTGTCAGTTAATTGAAATATTTGAGTAACTTTAACTATGCAGTCTCCATTTGTAAGATCGTTATAGTTCAATCATTCTCAATATAAATTGTATTTTCATTACAAATATATACTCTCTCATATACATAATTATTTTACAAACAACTAAATGAAATAAAAAATTATTTAGATACACAAAATTCAAAACTGTTCCTTATAATTTCAAATAGTTGAAAGCTAAAAAAATACCGACTTTGTTTTTCTTGTTCCATATTTTTCTGTTGTCAAAGATTTATATTTTTAGAAAATCTTTTTTTACAAAATACAATTTTTAAAAATTAGTGTAAGAAATGATTTCACAATCCAACGTATTTGTGACAAATTCATCTGTACATTAAAAAATAATCTGAATTTTACGTATAATTATGATAGAATTTACTCGTTAACAAAATAATTTTGCTGACTTTCTGATAATTCGGACATAATGTTTGAGAGATGTTTCAAAATTAATGGAAATATGCGGCGATAAACTGAGATGCATATCATGTGTTTAGCTCAAGTGATCAAGGTCTCCGAAGCTATAAATATTTACATTCTTGTCTTGTCGAGGGTGACTCTATGCGTCGGAGCATTTTCGACGCATAAGAAAAGCGTACTTAGCATGTGGGTTCATGCAGAGCGTCGACATTCAAAGAATATATTTTATCAGCTTGTATCAAGCTGTTTTGGCTGCAATACAAATTTTCATGACAAATGCCCTTAAATGTATATATACATATTTGACAATATAACATAGAAGTTGATATTTATCAACTAGCTGGTTGACAACATTTATTTCTTATGATTGATTATTTCATAGTTTATTCAGTAATCAAAGTTCTGAAGTAACTTAGTTTATACTTCTATATATTTATATGTATATATACATTTTATATTTTTATATTTTGTTTTGCATTTAATTCAAATATAAAATTAAATTTATGTAACCTTTCATCTTGTAATTTCATCAGTTAAAAATTTAACACTTCAAAAAACTAAATAATTCTTTGTTTTGGCAATTTCATTATTATGATTTCCTCATCAAGCTTACCTTTTCTATAAATAAGATTATCTTATATTTTTTGTCACGATTGTTAAATTTTTAATAACATTTCTTCACGGTGAATTTCAAATTTAATAGAATGTTTTATGAGAGTTAGATAATTTTGTGTTTATTTTTCAAAAGGATTCATAATTTTGAACATAGTTGTTTTTGCACTTTAAAAATATATAGTGCTCAACGTTGAAAGTTTAGTTTATAATTAAAATAATGTCCAAAAATTCATATTTAACGAAGTTTATATTTAACATCATACTGATAATTATTGATTTTATTTTATTAGCATGTATGTTATGCTCAAGTGTTTTTTAAAGATAATAATTCTTAATACAAATTTTTATTGATATTAGAGTTCGTGATCAAATTTATTTTTCGGGTAAATACTATTTATGAATTTTACGGAAAAAATGATATAATAAACTCCAGAATTGTAATAGCGCGGGTACATTTAGCATTTCACGGAGTCAAAAATAGTAAACGACCTACGACAATGTGGTGTAATCTGAGAAACAGGAGAGTGAATCGAATTTAGCTAAAAAATATTACTGAAATTAATTAAGAAACAGGGACATTATTATAAAACTTTTTTTATTATTTTATTGAAATTTTGTATCGCATTAAAGTTAAAAATATTTTACTTGACAAATAAAGCTATCATTATTTGTCAATAATAAAACATTTTAGTGGCTGTAAAAAATACTTTGAGTTATTTAATAATTAGAATTAAAACATCGTGAACTGAATAAAGTATTATATGATATATGTATATATTACATATATATTTTGTACCTCTGCATGAAACATATGTAAATATGTGGCAAATATTTTAAGATAAGATATTTTAAAATTTTTATAATCGAATTATGACATGAGTACTCATGTCTAAATATCTGATAACGTAGATAAGTTTTTTTTTAATTTCAATGTTTATATTTGAATTGTAAAATACATAAAAATGATATTTTAAAAACATTGTTTGTATAATACAATTATTGACAATGAAAATAATATTGTTATAAAGCTGTTTAATATATGACATAATTTTATGTTTGTTTATTTTTTCGTATTAATTTAGGAAAATTTTTTGTAGAAATAAGTTTCTTTAGTTTTCTTGTAAAGAAAATAATATTTTGTTTAGATTTTAATTTATTATATTTCCATTATTTTATTGTACATTTAAAATGATATTTCTTCTATCAGGAGTAATATAATTAGATACAATTTTCGTTTTTGATTGTAAGATAACCAATTTGTTTTATGATATATTAATTAACGCTTTTTTCGATTAATGTTTATGTTGGTTTGTTTAGTATATTTTACATTTTAGTATGCGTAGCAAATATATAAAATTTAATGTTTTATTTTAACGTGAAATTTTTTTTTCTCTATTTACATTTGCTATATAGGCATATTTCAAAAAATTTTAACGATCATTAGGACATTTTTCGAACGGAGTTTTGCACTAATATTTGATTGTTTTATTCAATTCACAGTCTTAAAAAAACATAGAATTTGCTTGTTGTCTGTTATCAATTACAGATACTTATTTTTATTATTTGCGAATAAGGTCTACCATACATTATCTTTTGTTGCCAATATTTTTGTATGCCAAATACTTACAGTATATCAAAAAATTGTAATTGTGTTACGAAGATGTGACTTTTTATAACATTGCGATATATAAAATAATCTTGTCTTATACTAATCATAATGGAAACTATCACATTACATATTTTTATTTTCAATCAATGATAAGCATTAAATACTTTGTACTAAATATAAAAAGTTTCGAAAAATGGTATTTTTTATGAATTATATAAATTATATTAATAACGTATATCAAATAATGATATGAGGATTGAATGATTCTTTAAAAAATGATACATTTAAGCAATTTTTCAATATTATAATATACAAAAAAGTTAAGCTTGAAAGTTACATTTTTCAAAATTTAAATCCAGTATCAACTTCGTTTTTCCATACTTTTGGTCTGGAAATATTAAAATTCTAAATTGTCATAAATTCAGTCCATCTGTTTGTTACTTTTGTTAATTGTTTTTGTTACATTTACCATTAATTACAAATATATAATGGTATATATTAAAGCAAATGAATTTTATCTTTTTATGAAAACCACGTGTATTTCCGAATTTGTTTTTACTAACATTTCGAAACAATGAATAATCAATTGTACATTTCTTAGTATACAAAAACGTTTCATTTGAAAAGAAAGCTTGTTACTAAAATAAAACAAAGTGATTCATGTAAGAAAAATTGCCAAATTCTGTTAATAGTTGCCAAAACATTTTGCTTCTTTAAAACATAAATTATTGTTACTGAGTGAAAATTAACAATTAAATTTTATTATTCTAGGTGTAACTCAATTTTTTGAATTTTGCAGGGGTAAATTTGGAACAGTATTCCGGTGTAAAGACAAGAAAACAGGTCTTTGCCTTGCTGCTAAAGTAGTTAATATCACAAAGAAAGAAGATAGACGATGTGTAGAGCGAGAGGTTGAAATCATGCGAAGATTACAGCATCCCCGATTGATACAATTATATGATGCTATTGACAATGGAAAACATTTTTATGTCATTCTAGAATTGTAAGTTTAATACTTTTATATAACATTCGCATCAAATACTAATTGTAATACCATCTATGTTGAATATTACTTTGAAGTTAATATTATTTGTTTTTTCTTTCAATAATTTTCTTAAATGTTTACTTATTATTTTAACTGAGTGAAGGAATTATTATAACACATTAAAGCACAAGTTCTGATAAAAAAATATGATTCATTTGATAATTTTCAGAATTGAAGGAGGTGAACTCTTTGAGAGAGTAATTGATGACGATTTTGTATTGACCGAACGGAGTTGTGCAGTATTTATGAGACAAATTTGCGAGGGCATAGAATTTGTTCATTCTCAATATATTCTACATCTTGATATGAAGGTAACTGTAATTTTTAATTGATTTTCATGAAAGAAATCAATAATAGATAATAAAATAAAATATATATAATGAATAGTGAAATATGATTCATTAGAGTCATATAAAAATAATTGGAATACAAATGCTTCATAACAAATGTTGGCAGATTTTTGGATTCAAGCCAATAATAGTGAATTATTTATATAGATTTCTGACCACTTAGGATATCAAAAAATAAATTTATTATATTTACGTAAACATTGTGTTAATAATTTTACTTGATCCTATTTAGCCGGAGAATATTTTATGTTTAACAAAAGAAGGCAATCGAATCAAGATTATCGACTTTGGATTAGCCAGAAATTACGATCCTTCAAAAAAATTACAAGTTCTTTTTGGTACACCTGAGTTCGTTGCGCCGGAAGTCGTTAATTTTGATCAAATTGGCTTTGGAACTGACATGTGGAGTATTGGTGTTATTTGTTATGTACTGTGAGTAATTTCTAATAAAGTATTGAATCTTTAATTATTGCAATTTTAACGAATAATAATCATTAATCATTAATCATCTTTATCATTGCAGACTTTCTGGATTGTCTCCTTTTATGGGAGACAATGACTTAGAAACGATGGCCAATGTTACTATAGCAAAATATGACTTTGACCATGAAGCTTTCTCAAATATTTCAGAAGATGCAAAAGATTTTATTCGAACTCTTCTCGTGAAAAATATCGAGTAAGTATACATAATTCTAGAATCGCTCACTTATTTTTTTAAACAAACATAAAAGTTTTGTTCTAATTTTATTACAAAGTTATTTTACATTTCAAATTAATGTAGCTCTTTTTGTGGCACTATATAACTTATGATTAATAACAAATACAGATGCTTTGCCACTTGTTTTTTCAAACTAATAATCAATTTAACTTTAAAATAATAAATAAATATTGAATTATATTTTAAATAATAGTCTTATATCAGACAAAATGATCAATTTTCACTATTAATAAAATTTTAGTCGCTTTGTTTTCGACTTTTATATACATTACAAACGATTAAAGCTATCGTAAATATCAGAATAGTTTTCGAAAAATGTTGATATAATTCAATTAGTGAAGATATGAAAAATCAATTATATGTCAAATAATCATTCAATACAATATTCACAATATTTTGCAAATTTATACATCTTAATGAAAATTCTGCAACTTAAAAATGAGCTAATTCAATAATGAATTAGCTAGTTAATTATAGAAATCATATAATCTATTTTTTGATTTTTTTTATTTGCTTTTATTTAGATACAAAATGTTATTCAAAGATTTGTTAATTTTAGACATTACTTTTTATAAGATTTTTGCATAAATCTTAAAA
>JABFQD010004766.1:0-11409 GCA_022817045.1 Psix sp. ZL-2020
AAATGGTTTGTTCAATTTTTTTTATGCTTTATTTTCTTTGTTCTTTATTCCTTTTTTTTTGTTTCTCTTTGGTTTATTCTATTTTTTATTGCCTGTTTGGTTAGTTTCTTTTTTTTGTAAGCTTGACCAATTGCTTATTTTTTTGTTATCTTATTTTTAATTGTTTTGATTTGTTTATTTTATAGATTTTTGTCTTCTCTTTCGTGTTTGTTGACTTGTTTCTTTGTCTTTGTTTTATTTTTCTTGTTGAATCTGCTTATTTTCATAGCTTTGTTTTCCTATTGTTGTTTGGTTTTTTAACAGATACTCTTTTTTGATTGTCCGTTTGTTGGTTTGTTTTCTTTTATCTGTTTACCTTACAGCTCGTTTGTTTGTCTTTTGTGTCTGCTTTTTCTTTCAGTTTGCTTTTTGCTTCTTGTTTATTAATTTAACTGATATTTTCCTTGTAATCACCTGTATGACAGTTTTGTTTTATTTGTTATTAGTTTTGTTGTAACAGTTCGTTAGTTCAATAAATTATTGTATGTTATTATTCAACTGATTTGTTTATTCAATTATTTGTATTTTTTTCTGATTAATAGCTAATTCGTTTGTGGTTTATCTTTTTTTGCATTTGTTTGTTATTAATTTGCTTTTATATTCGATTTTAGTCTGACATTTTATTTTTTACTTCGTATTTTATTTTGTATTCTGTATTCTTTCGTTTCCAGATTTCTTTATTAGTTTTGTGTTGATTTTTGAATTTGATGGTTGGTTGGTTATTGCTGACTTGTTTTTGTCTTGATTGGTGTGTTTGGTTTTGTGTTTTTTCTTGTTGTTTAGCAGGCCGTTTTTTAATTTGTTTTATTATTTTGATTTTTCAGTTTGATTTAATGCTTTTTTATCTGTTTGTTTTTTTAACTCGTTCATGGAATTTTTATTTCTTTTTTGGCTTTTTACATGCTGGCTTCTTTTTTCAATATCTTTTTTATTTGTTTTTGGTTTATTTCTTTAATTTGTTTCTTTCTTCAATGGTTCTTTAGATTTTTTGCTTTTCTATTTTTACGTTTGCCTATTTGATTTTACTAAATATATGTAGGTTTTTGTAATTATTAATTCTGTTGATTTATTGTTCTTATTTTTTGTTCGTTCATTTCTGTTTAGAATGCTTGGTTTCAGTTTATTATTTTAGTTGAATAATTTCTAGTTTTTTTATTGTTTTGGCAATTTAGCGCAAAATAAATTGTCTCGTTACTGTTTTCGGGCAAATTCGCAAATGGAATTACACATTTTCGTAATTTTTGATATTAATTTAAAATAATAATAATGCAGTTATACCACTTTATTATTCTGTTTGCTAAGAGACGAAAATTATAGGTGATTCCGTTTGCGAAACTGAAGTGTTATATTATATTTAAACATAAGTTGAAACATTAGGTATTGGATACAATTTAACCATTTTTCTTCTTCTTCAGGTTTAACGGATCAAGCTGTGACATCCTACTGCTATAAATTTTATAATATTATAAATAAATAATATTTGCTTGAATTGTATTTCTTCAATAACCCTTCTTATAATTTTACATATTTATATACCACTCCGATTTGAATATTCTTTCGTCTCGTTAGAGCGGTAAACAATTGCTTCACGCAATTTCATTTAGCTATTCTTCTTCTTACACTATTTGAGCAACATACAGAGTAATATTATTGTTAGAAAATATTTGACGCATCATGTCTTCAAGTAATTGTTATCTAAATACCCTATTTGAAGACGATTTAAAATTAATAAGCGATAACAAAGAATTGGAAGAAACTCATATTCTTCTTTTTAATAATATTGTACAACAAAACACTTGTTACAAGCCTCAACCAGTGTCATTTTGGGAAGAACCAAAATGCATAGTATCAGCATCAGAAGATGAGGATTATATCCAAATATTGCACGGAGATGGACATTTTGTTTGCAGTCATTATAACATGAATGGAATATACATATACGATTCTTTGAACAGAAGATATTTAAGTAAATCTCACGAAATTTATCTAAAACATTTATTTCCGTTATTTGATTTAAAAAATGTCAAATTTCTTAGAGTTCAATGCCAAAAGAATTCAATCGATTGTGGAATTTTTGCCATTGCTTTTGCGATATCTATTGTGTATCGGATTAAACCTGAAAATGTGAGGTACGACTCAACTTTAATCCGTTCCCATTTAATAAAAACTTTCCAGTCTTCCAAAACATTTCCCTCACGATATTAATTATAAATCGTGTAAGATTGTACCACTTCCTTTAGCTACAAAAAAACGATACGATTCACTTCAATATTATAAAACTACTAAATATTCAAAAAAAAAGTACCTAGCATATGTTTAAAGAGGCCTGAAGAGCTGAATTGAATGTTTTCAAAGGGAGTCTTATAATTTTTTGTGGAGGGGGAAGGTGTGAATAATAGATTTTTTTGTTTAGGAGGATAAGAAATATTAATTAATTTTTTATTTTTGTGTTTCGCCATAACTACTGAAAGAAACGTCGTCCACACAGTCAACAAATTTGACAATTGATTTTGCAATTACCTCAGCACGTTATTTGGTCAATTTTTTTGGCGAATATGTAAGCACAACGACAGAAAAAAGTACAACATAAAGCCAATCAAATAAAAACACAGAATTTGCAGTAACACACTCTAAACAGTACAGGTTCAGGAACATGAAAGTGCCGACAACTTGCCAATTCAGCAATGAAAAACTTCTAAACAGAACCTCTTCAAAAAATAAAAATCTTAAATCTCTAACACCACTTAATCAGACTTTATTTGATAACAAATTTTAACCTCTAACAGCACCTGATTATAGCTTATTTTTCAAAGTTAAATATCTAATAGCCTTCAACCCGAACTTATGTTTTATTAATTTTTAAGCCTTTATCAGCATTTTAGATATTCTGAATAATCAATAAATTGATATAAACATGATATAAGAACAATAATAAAGTTGTGGTTATAATTAGTACTATTACATACTTTATTATTTGCAGTGGTGGATTAACCAATAGGCAGTACTAGGCAGTTGCCTAGAGCCCCCGATGATATACAAAATTGAAAAAAAATTTAAAAATATTGGATAAGATAAAAATCTTCTTTTTTTTATGAGACATTGAATGCAGTTTTTTCAGAATGCTAGTTTTAATTACAATGCACAAAGTTTTTTATATAAATAAATTGGTATTCTGAGGCTTCAACAACATAATAAAATAAAATGCGCATCAATAATGTATAGATTTGAACTGCGCGCGTTTCAACTGACAATAAAAGATGGCGTTGCAAACTTAAAGAGAACGAAATACAAACTGTTCTAATTTATACGAAAATTGTCAACATTACATTTTTCAATTTTTATATGTTAAATAATATGATAAATCTGGCATTTTTTTATAATATAAACTTTTTTTAATGTTCTTAACCAAGGAACTTGCCAATAAGTTTATACCCATTAAAAGTTTAAAATATGAACATGTATGTGTTTAAAATATAAACATGTGATGCGAATGTATAGAATTAATAAGTTTTGAGTCGTAATAAAATTCTGAATATGTCTTCACGTTTATATTTGAGTGGTGCAAAAAAAAGGAAGTTCTCTGAAGAAAAAAAATTGAAAGAAAGTGCGGAGCTAGAAAAAATTCCAAAACTGACAAACTTTTTCCAACGAAGCGAAACAGACTCGAATCATCAAAATGAAATGCCGGATACTGATGAGAAATCGAATGAATCAAACGAGATACCAAATAACCCAAATGAAGCTGACAACCTGGAGAACTGTGTTACGGTGTTAGAATCAAACAATCCTCATTTTCCAGATCATGAATTCACTGCAGAGAATCCTAACAGATCCCTAGATCCTGGAAACTGGGAACAGTTAAATCATGACGACATTCAATTTTGAATGCAGAATGGATCACTAACCTGTCAAAATGCTGCTGGACCGTTTAAATTTTCAAGACGTCTATATGAAAATGAATCCACATCCCAACATTGTTCTCCAAATATGTTTTTTGGTAAAAAACCAAACGAAGAAAGAAAAAAGAGAGAATGGCTTATTTATTCGCCTCTGAAAGGTAGTGTTTTTCTGATTGGTGTAAGTTTTATTAGTTTTTTCATTATTGTGAATTATCATTTATTTGTTGTTATCATTTGTAAACAGGTCGATTGTATTGCTTTGTCTGCAAGTTATTTTTATCATCAGAAAAATCGAATAAACTGGCTCATGAGGAATTTGACGACTGGAAGAACTGCTACTTTTGCAACATCACGAAAATAATACTGGCTATCGAGACTGCATGCTGATCTTCTTGTAACAACGAAAAGCCTGCAATAACTTGCCGGATCTATTAGAGCCTGAGGTATTTGAAGAAAAAAATTACTGGCGAGATTGCATTTTTTTGCAATTTACGTCGTTGCAATAATTATCACATCAGTTGAACGCCGGTTATCATTCAGAGGTTCGAATGAGACCTTCGGAGACCCAGATAATGAAAAACTTTTAGGTTCGCTTGATCTAATTGCCACTTTTGATCCATTTTTACGCGATCATATCACACGATACGGAAATGCTGGAGGAGTGTCCCCTCGTATTTCTCAGAGATAATTTGTGAAGAAATCATGAATATTATGGGCCAGAAAGTCAAAAAGTTTATTTCGGATGAAGTTGCTAAGTATTTTAGCATTTCCGTTGACTCAACTTCAAACATTTCTTAGATACGTTTCTTAGATACTCGACTTCAAACTATTATACTTAGAAACGTTTCTCAAATCGATTTTAAACTAGTGGAAAGATTTATATCATTTCTCCCTATGCACAGCCATACTGTTGAAAATCTAGCTAATAAAGTATTACAATTTATCACTGAAGATTGTAATTTAGATTTCAAAAATTGTAGAGGGCAGTCTTATGATAATGCGCCAAACATGTCCGGGGAATATCAAGATATACAAACTCGACTGCTGAACATAAATGAAAATGCCATATATGTACTTTGTGCCGCGCATTCTTTAAATTTAGCAGGAAAATCTGCTGTTAAATGTCTTCATGCAGTCGATTTTTTTTTTCATTATACAACGACTTTACAATTTTTTTTCTGCGTCTATTCACCGATGACACGTCTTAAAAACTTATATAAATGATAAAAAAACGGTGAAAACTTTATCTGAGATACGCTGGGAAGCGCGCGCGAATGCGTCAAATACGGTGTACAATTCTTATAAAAAAATAATTTAATGTCTCGAGAACATTGGTGATAATGAATTAGAAACAGGCGATACGTGACATGAAGCGACTTATATTCTTAATCGAATGCAAAAATTATAGTTTGTTTCAATGTTAGTATTGTGGGACTCAGTTTTGACACATTTTTATTTAGTGAGTAAGATGTTGCAAGCCGAAGACGCGAACTTGCAAACATGCGCTTTTTTATATGAATCACTCCAAAAAAGTTTGGAAGGTTTTCGCGAAAAGTTTGATGACTTTCAGGAGAAATTCAAACAATTACTACCAGACATTGACTACGCGAGCAGTCAAATGCGACAGTGAGCAAGAAGAAGTCAAGCGAACGATGGAAATTTTTCTCCTCGTGATAAATTTCGAATTGAATGTTTTCTTGTAATAATCGATACAATCTGCATTGATATTGGAAGAAGAGGAAAAGTTTATATGAATGTTTTTGAACGATTTGCGTTCCTTAACAATTGTTTATTAAGCGATGAGGATTGTAAAAAAGCAATTGAAAATTTGGTGTGTGCTTACCCTAATGATTTAAAGAACTTTTTTTCTGAGTTAAAACAATTCCATTTCTATGTTTTATCTCGATATGGGGATGAACCAAATCCTATGGTCAGTTATATGAGATCATCATGAAAGATGAAATAGCGGATGTTTTTTCCAACGTTGAAATAGCACTTCGAACTTTTTTAACAATCACGATTACTAATTGTTCTGCAGAGCGGTCGTTTTCAGAATTGAAAAGAATCAAAGCCGGTCGAAGAGCTACTATGGGGCAAGAAAAGCTAGATATGTTGAATCTCCAATGTATTGAGTCTAATATTTTAAGAAAAATTGATTTTAATGACATTATTGACTAGTTTAGTGACAAGTTAAGTTTCTATTGAAACATGTTTCATTATTAAGAATTATTGAATACTATTTTATTTAAATCGTAAACTAATAATACTTTATACAATTCCTGGTCGAGGCGTCCTTTTACCAGTAGCTGACATTTTCGAAATATTTTCACCATAAATATGTAATAATATTTTATTGACAATGGTTTTCCAGTTATTTTCAATTTTATACAAACACTTTATTCGTGTGTGAGTGATACGATCTAAATAAAACCCAGTGTTTGCTACAGATACCGTAAACAAAAGGTAAGTATACTAATTACAGAATATTGATTTAAAATTTGTATCTTGTCAAAGTAAGTTATTTACTTTATCTGTTCTTAGTTCAAAGTAATTATTTGGTAACTTTAACAAAAATATCAATATTTAACTTCAAGATAAAAAAATAAATGCAAAAATAAGTATCTAATGAAAATAAAAAGTACCGACATTTTCTGCTTGAAGTTATGATTTCCATTTTGTTGCTGTTTATATTTAGCATTTAAAGCAGTCAAATAAACTTCTTGGCGTTGAATTTCTTGAAGTGTAACAATAAATAAAAATGGAAAATTATTGATATATATGTGGGATTGTAAATCCTGGCTTTGGTTGAATGACAAAACACGGACACTTTTGTTTAAGAAATCAAATGAATTTATTCAAAACGAAAAGTAAAACTAATAAACGAAGATCATAGATCCGAACAGGTTGAGCTACAAAACGCAACTGGCCCGCTGGCCCAATCTGAAGTATCTTCACGCATGCGCGCCTTTCCATCAGCATCACACATACGCACTACTCAACATCCAAAAATCAAAAAATGAAACCTATATAATATTATAATATTATAATCACACATATATATATATATCAATTCTCCCTATAATATAACTTATTAAAAAATACTCAATGTATGATATAATATTAACCTTTCCAAGTATTATTATACTTGTTTCAGCAATATTTTTTGATTCTTCAGATTCGGAATCTGAATATTGATTTGAAACTGACTTATTTGGAGGAGTCTGGATATTAGAATCATGAATTAACTGAATTTTTTTGTGGACGGAAGTTATCAAGGTTCGAATTTTCGGTTGAAGAAGGTTCAAAAAATCGTAGTGGTGAAGCTGGAGTATTCAAAATCGGTGAACTATTTGTTAACTGTTCAGACGAAGGTGAATTAGAAATTGAATTTCGAGGTGTTAAATTCATATGAATTAAACATTGATGATATGCAGTTAATTGTGAAGATGAAGAGGATTGATTAGAAGTAAGAACGTGTAGAGATGTGAATGGAAATCATGTTTTAGGTGGGTAAAAAGATGTAGGAGAGTTTGAATATATTGGTGCGTGAGAAGAAATAGGTGCGTGTGAAGATGTAGATGCGCATGAAGATGTATGTGCGTGTGAAGATGTAAATATGTGTGAAGATGTAGGTGTGTGTGAATATGTAGTAACGGGAACGTCCCGTAAACGTTTACGGCGCCCGCTTTGCGAAATACAATTAAAGTAATTAATTAAAAAATATTCAAGCAATACTGAATAATAAAATAATTTCACAATAACATAATTAAAAATTGAACTATTTGTAATTTTATGATTGAATGTAACGATTTATTTCACATATCTTCTAATAATTCAATTACATGTACAAGCATTCATAAAAATACAACGAAACAACTTTAAAACGAAAAATTTCTAAATTGTAATATAGAAATAACTGTATATTAAATAAATAAATATGATTCTCCGTGCACAGCAAAACGAAATGAAACTTCGTTAGTTTTCTTTTATTAATAATCTGTTGAAAAAGCTAGTACAGCCTTATTAATACTAAATTATGATTAATAGATGAAATAAAAATTATAATGAATTATAATTCCGTTGCTTCTACTTAGTTAAAACAATTAATAATGTGGATTTTATACTTAATTAAGATTAATATGTAAGATTCAGCGTGTTGAATTAATGAATGACATTAAATTTTGTTTAGCTATCTTGGTTATCCGGGCTAAAAATGGCATAAAATCGGACGTTGTTAGTTTTCCTTTGCACTAAATAAGTTTAAACAATTGAAAAAATTCACTTTATACTAAATTATAAAAAATATAGAAGATCCAGCGTGTTAAAATGATAATTAACATTATTAATTAATTTGTTATCCTAAATCTCTGGGCAAAACGACACAAAATCGAACGTCGTTAGTTTTCCTCTGTTTGAAATTAGTTTAAATAATTTAAAAAGTTCACCTTATACTTAATTATACAAAATATAAAAGATCGAGCTTGTTTTGATTAATATTTCATTAAAACTTCATTTGTTAACTTGGATCTCCGTGCATAGTTCTAAAAAATTGGGCATAGTTATTTTTTTCAATGCAAAAATTTTCTGATTTTAATTCATTAAATTCTTTAATGTAACATATATTGACCTTAAAAGTGCAGAAAAAAATAATTATAGATATTAACATAATTATATATTATTGATTTGTATAATATTTTATATTTAATGTAAAAAATCATATTGTTTTATATTCGGATTATAGCAACTTGGTTTATTAATAATACCGTATTAATTGTTATATTTATTGTTATCTATCATATAATCCTTACTAACATTATATTAAAGCTAAAATGTGAAATATTTTTATTAATATTCCATTTATTAATATGAACTTAATTATAATATTGTAGTTTCCCTTTCGGAGAATAAATAAAATGGTTCCTATAATAATACCATTTCAATGCATTTCAATATCCAAATCTATTTTATTGCATTATTTAAGTATTCTAACTTGTGTATTTAGCTTAAGGTTTATTCAGATAACCAGATGGTTCTAACGGAAACTTGTTCATTGAACGTTCGCAACTTAAGTCCAATCCCCCTATCCCATTGACTAATGTAGAATACTAGAACTAGATAATGGATTTTTAACATGAATTTAAGTGAAAACATTAATTTCCCAATTTATAATTCTATTTATTGTTTATATTAAAATTAATATTTGTCATTGTTTTAGTGTATGGTAAGTTTAAATATATTAACATAATTATATTTTATTTTATGATATTTGTTGTTCTTTATTTTTCTAAATATGTATACAATTATCTACTTCTGGATTATATTGTTATAATCTAATTAAAAATAACAATGGAATCATTACTAATATAGATATATGTTGATTCAATTGTGCAATACAATTATTAATGTGAAATATAGGTTATATTTATGTGTTGATAAAATTCATACTTATGTTTGTATAATAGTTTTTTATAGGTGGATATCATAATCCTTAAGTTTATCTTGAAACAAATTGAACAATTAAAGATGGTAAGTTAATTATATTATTTGTTGTATTTAAATGATTATTTTTACATTTTATGTCTATAAAAATAATATTTGATATTTTAGAAATAATATATGTAGATTAATTGTATAAATAAATCTGGGTCGCTAAATGACCATCTCATTTTGAAATCTATGATCTATCATTACTACTCTCATGTAATGATTATATATATATAGTCTAGTGCTTCTACCCTATATAAAATCTATTCTTTAGTTCAATAAGTATATTAAATTTTTATATCAATTGAAAAATTAATATTACAGAAATTCAGATTTCTTGGAGACAGTGATTGTCCAGATTGGCTTTTAGCTGAGATAAATACAATTTCTCGAATGGTAAGAAGTTAAAAAATAAATTTCTTTATTCACAAACTTGATGGATATTTTTATTCTTTTAGAGTGTTTATTATATAAAATAATTTGTTACAGCCTTTTACTGGTTTGACAAAAGTGATGAGCAATTGTATGTCTCGAATAGGATCATGTAGAGAACTGGTAAGATACAAAGTATTTAATTATTTATGCCACATAAACAATAATTGACAATTGACATCTTAAACGACTATTCTGCTTGACTTTGCTTCATACAATAAAATTCACTCTCTACGTCAATTGTCAATTCACTATAATTGCAATATAATATACTATAATAAAACATTCAATGAATTTTGCATCAATTAATTATGTATATATGAAAATTAAATAGTGTAAAACAATCATAAAAAATTCAAATATTTCAATTGATATAAATTGTATGACAAAATACATGAAATTAAATAAAATTTATTGAAATTTTTTTTATATGTCGATTCTAAAAATCAAACAATTTTTATATTTTGTTTTCTTAAATTAATTAACATTCAGGATTAAAAATAAAAATTCAATTATTATAAAGCTAGTTTAGGCATTAGAAATCATACTGATTTTACTATCAATTTAAATTTGATTTTTATTATTAATATATTAAAAAATGTATGTACGATTATAAATTAAAATTTAAAAAATCAAATTTGAATTTTATTAATAATTCTTTATCATTTTTTTACTCTAGGATATAAATGCTATACAAAATAAAATTCATACAGGTTTGTTAGGATTATATATATATATATATATATATATAGAGCATCAAGTAATCAAATTATAAAATATTTAAGTTTATTTCTGATATAGATAAAGATGAATTGTCAGCTATATTCGCAGCTCTCGAGTTTATTTTTATATCAGCTATACGGAATGAAGTTAACGCATCTAACTTAAAAGATGAATTATCACAATTAGGTTTACCTTTAAATCATGCCAACGCTGTTGCAAACCAATATGGTTGTATCAGTAAATGTAAAGAATTCAACTTAAAAACTTTCAGAAGTAAGGACAAATACATTTCGTTTACGAAATCTTATAAAATTTTCTAAGTAACAATTAATAATTTTTATTTTTAGTTAGTCAATTAGTAACAGCCGAGGCCATACAGCCTACGGAAAAATCTCCAGTTGCAAAAATTACTTTAAAAATGAAAACTTTAAACAATGATGTTGAAAATGTTACAATTGATCTAGTAAAGAACGACATTCCAATCTTATTAGAAGGTAACTCGTATAATATTATTTATAATAAAATTTGGTATTAATAAAATTTAGTAACGCTATTTTGTAATTTTCAGAATTGAAAAAAGCTCGATCCCTCATGGAAAATTTGAAAGAAACTAAAGAAACTGAAGTCGAGTCGAATGAAATCTTATAATTTTCTATTAAAAATAGGTCTCACAAATAACAAAGATTTGAATCAAAGTATGTCAACCAATAAGTGATTAAAAACTAAATTAATTGCTTCAAACAAAACATATGTATATTCCTCTACATTTTATTTATCATATTTTAGAATAAAAATATAAAATACCATTTTCTAAATTTTTTATTTCTTTGAT
>JABFQD010004767.1:0-11407 GCA_022817045.1 Psix sp. ZL-2020
CCTCCCACTTTGGTGAAAGCTGACAAACTAACGGTAACGAGAGTGTACTGCAAACTGCTCTGCATCTTTCCTTCTTTTACTTACTGCTTTTTCTTTTCTATATCTTTTTCGCCATTCTTTATACAATTATTTCCAATAAGTAATTCCGCGCACCAATAAAATTTGCAAATCTTTCCCACGCATATATAATTCTTCGTATATATGTATGTATAGTAATAAAAGATAATAATATATTCATAAAATTATAATTGCATTTACATGTTCGAATATTCTCTATTAAATATTTATTTGATTTCTCATAAAAAACTTGCTTCTAATAATTCTATAGAAGGATTCAACATTTTATATTAAACGTAGCTATTTCTCTTCAAAATAAAACTGAATAAAGACAAAAAAATATATCGAATTGTAATGTAATTCGTCTTATCACTAAGATATGTTTTATTTATGAAGATAGAATATTTTTTATGTTGTCTAAAAGAATTTGACGGAAGGAATACCGTGTGTTATTCGTTACGTTAAAATTTGATGAACAATTGAAATTCACTCGATTCTGACCATTCATTTTCACGCTTTTCTGAGAGAAATTAAATTATATTATAATCAGAATGTATAATGATTTTTCATAAATTAAGCCGCTGCATTAAACACGAAATAGTTTGTAATCATAATAGAATATTAATGTAACTTGCATACTGTTATAATAAATATTTACTAGCGGGCGTTCAAAACATATAATTATTGGTAACATTAACTCATTGATATCATAATATCGATATTAATAATATTGACAATTGACATTGGATTTCATTACACCATCAAGTAACAAACGGATTCGTTGCATTACTAAATCGACACACATCGATTCATTTTTCGACGGTAATTATACGACAACTTTCGTCGTTGACATCGATTATCTCCGCGGAACGAATTTAACAAATTATTCCGACAAATCGTCCGTCATCTTCAACGTCACTTTGGCCGACCCTTTTCTTCCTGTAATTCGTTCGTGCTCTGTCATTTTCGAGCCGCGCGAAAAAAGCGTGTAAGTCTGAACGACCCGATATATTCGGTAATTCGATTCGGTGTCGAATCTACGCTTGATAAAATGATGTCGCACTTGGCGTGACTGACAAATGGAATGAGAATGAAAAAAAAAAAAAAAAAAAAAAAAAATCACAACGAAAAGTACCGTCCGAGCAGCCGGTGTAAAAAATCGCGCACGTCGCGCACCGATAATTGAAATTGCGCGTAAAAAGCGTCGATTCGTCGAAACCATTTTAGTTTTTAATCGCGCTCCAGAACACAAACTCAAAGATCATATTTATATGCGCATTTGTGTGGTCGACTTAATAAAACGGCGCTTTTGAAGAGTCGCGTACACAGAAGCAAAGAAGTGCGCTTTTTTGATGCGGGCGAAATTAAAAAAGGTCCGCCGAGACAAGACCTTTAGTGGAGCTCGTTTTCGCGGATCCAATCAGGTCCAGCTGACATGTTTACTGTGCACTTATTCACCGCTGATTTGCCGATGGTTCGGTTAATTTTCGCGGAACGATCGGAATAACAAGCGACGCCTACGAGAGGCGAACAAAAGTGAGCCCCAACTCCGGTAGCGGCGAGAAAGTATTAATATTCTTTGGAGGAGCAAAAAGAGCGAGATTAACGAGTTTCATTGGCACCGGTGGTCGTGCGATTTATTCTACGAATTTATAATCAGACGATTCATCATATCTTAAAGATTCTTCTTTTTCTGTTTTAGGTGAGTACTTTGACACATTGAATGGCTCGTGCTTGGGGCGATGACTCGTATTGGCGTAAGTGACACCGCTTGTCAAACTATATTATTCGAGACTTTTCATCAGAAATATTTTTCCCCTTGCTACGTTCGTAGCGATCGTCAAATGCGAAAAATGAAACGCGTGTTAACGATTTCACGAATGACGTCCCTCGCGAACTTATTGTTATTACTGCTATGTTGATGGCCGAGCATATATACAGGAGAACTCATAATATTTCTTTCTGCTTTATAGGTGCGATAGAAATATTCTACAGCCCATCAAAATAATCTTGACGAGGTTTAACAATAATTTATTTTAAGTGTTCCCGGGAATTATGATTTTACATAAAAAATGTTCATTTACTGTGAACTCGCTGCCACTAAAAACATTAATTTAAGACGCCGTAATCGACAATACGAATCTTAATATATAACACCTCCCCGTTACAATACTTGCATTTGAATTTGCATGTACTAAAAAATTGTACAGTCTTAAACTTAAAATTAAGCATTGTATTCAAAAACTAGTCAAATTTACTGACGTCAAGAGTCATTAAAGATTCTCGATTCAAAGTCATGTTATATTGAAATTTCAATTTTTTAAATGGAACATTTGACAAAAAACAAGCAGCCGGTAAACAAAGAAGGGGAGACCAAATTCGAAGCCGGAGCTATTAAAAATTTATGCCAGGCCGTATGGTTTAAAGTATATAGGATACCTCAGATTTTTAATGCTCTAAACGAGGGGTGGTTTTCACCCCAGTATAACCCTCAATTTTTTATACCCCTCGTACATATACCAGCTCCATGAATAAACATCAAATCTCTTCTTATTCTTTTTAATAACTTTTTATACTTCATATTTTATTAATGGCAAAGGCATTCCGATCGGCTCACGCGACTACATTGCGCAACGTGATTTGCGTTTTAATATTGTACATACCTGGTTCGTGCATGTTTCGATTCTCCCCTGCCGACTCCTCAGCTGTAGTGGTCCTCTTCCTACTTTCTTCGCATTCGTCTCTCTCGGCGACTTAACAGCGCTATTTTTAGCCAGCCGCGAATATTCTTCTAGTCCAACTTGAATTTATTTACAAGTTATATGGTTGCCTGAATTGTGCTATAATAGCATTAGAAGGGGCAAAAAGTTGGGATAGAAATACATTTGGAAGGTACACAATATTCTGGGGCGAGCGCAAAACGATGATAGCCAATGATCGGCTGGGCAAAAAATTCGCGAGGAAGGGCAGTCGGTAATGAATAGAAAGTCATTTCGACAAAGTCGTTAATATTCATAACGCGCTTATGTGCCGATGAATAATGATTTTTATATCATTTGGCCGCAGCATGTTTCATTCATGGCTCTCGGAATTTGAATAAGCACAGTGATTTTTAGCGCCGCGCCTTTCCGTCTTTGCCGCGCGCGCTAATCCATTGTTAATTAAACATAAACAGTCGCTCCTTGACGCTGGGGCCATAGCGCTTCACACGCGGGCGTGCACGATTCATTTCAATAAATTCGCGAGCGCGTGCACACAGTTTGTCACAGAACAACAGCCGTAACCGTTGCGCTAGGCATCCATTATTATTAATATAATATACATAATAATACTTCTCATAAATTGCGCAGATGAAAAGCATAATTTCAAACTTGTATTTAAAGTAGAACAATATACATGCCTGAATAAGAAATTAGGTTTCATGAATAATGCAAATTGCATTTAAATTTATTTTCCACACTTTAATGCACTATGCATCAACGTACTCCGCCGTTTCTTATTCACTTTGTGCAATTTCACATTTTTCTTACGAAATTCAACTTCGCTTGCTCACTCTCGCGAGCCTCTTTTTTCGCCTATCGTGCGTCTCGGACCTTTTTTTCAACTTAATTGATTGTGTGTTACACCACGACGGAAATTCGATTTGAGGACGCAACTTTGTGGTTTTCGTTTATCAATATTTTCGTCCTGCAATTCAATTTATTATACACAACGAAACTGAGCGATTCGATCGATAAAATCATCGTTTCGCTGCGACAACGGAAAAGCAATTCGACGGAACAGTAATACAGCGATAATTTGAATAATTGATAAATTTTCGTACATCGTGCGAAACGATCAGAAGCGTTTGCATTGAGCGACACTGTTGTTTTTATTGCAAAGATAATATTAAATAATGACTAAGGCATCAGTATAATATTTTTTATTTAAATTTCATACAAATATAGTCATTAATCGTATTCAACGTTTGAAAAATTATTAAAAGTGACTCATGTTAGTATAATAATGCACATGACGCATTTGTGCACTATGAAATCAAATAATAAACATGACTTTTTTTCTACATTCAAAAAAGGTTTCTCATGACATGCTATAGAAATATTACAATATCTAATCGTAAAAAATTCAATATCATTGCAATCTTCGCAATCACGCTTGCGGCGAAATAATTGTGACCGTGAAATGAGTTGTTTTATTTTGCATGAAGTCAATTAAACAAATAGAGACTTGAGTAAATAGAAATTTCCAATACGTCGAGATGAAACATTTGTAGGATTCCCTTTTTTCGCCTTATTAATATAATGATTTAAATTTCTCAATGTTACCTTAAATGAATGTTAGAAGAAAAAAGTGTTTAAATCCGAAGCGTAGGCGTACATCTATCAACGACTTAGCATTAATAAGAAAGGATGAAAACAAGTGTTTATGTAAATAGGCGGCGCAAATCCACGTGAAATATTTATAGAGCCATCCATAACCTAACCGGTCTATACACACGTGATATACACGCGCGAATTAGAAGAGCACGAGAGGACGGGGCGAATGCGAGATACGAAGGGAAACAGCGAGTAACGATATCGACGCTCTACGGTGGCTGGGTTTTAATCGAAGCGCGACGTATAAAGTTGCTGAAAATCAGATTACCCTCATGACTGTGTCTCTTCTCCCGTTTCGTGCAGCGCCCTCTGTACACCGCAGCTGCCGCGCCGTAGCTTTAGGCAGCTTCCCGAGTGGGCTGCGTTTTTTCATGTCGACCTTTCGGTGTCGCGGATTTTTTTATCGATCCCCGCTATCGTAAATGCTCTATTGGCCGTGAGGAAGTGCTCAAGAATGTCGAGTTTCAGTGCACGTCGCTGTCGTACCAGAGACGAGTGCTGCTCCCGTGGGAGTCCTGCCAACATTTCATCCGACGAATATGAAACGCTCACTCCTTGCGACTTTATTATATTTCGCGTCATCAGTTGAACTTCAAAGCCAATAGAACGCTCTACAAGTTATGACAAATAATTTTGTTCATTATTGGCTAATTACTGTCGTGTATGTGACTCTTTTTTGGACATCACGTTTCCAAGTAGCGATGTCATGCTTCTCAAATTTAAACGACTCTTTCTATTCAATACTTCTGGAACTAATTGCATCAAAACGTTACCGATTTCGATTTATAATTTCCACTTTGACTTTTAATATTTTCCAAAGTATATATAATGGGCTATATAAACTAATATTCCTGATATCGGGAAATCTTGAGTATTAATATTTGTTAAGTACACTCGACATTGAAACTCCAAGATAATAAATATTAAGTAAATATAGAAAATGTACGCAGCTCATTTTTTTTCTCTATATCGCGAAGAAGTTTCTTTGCTGAGTAAAAATAATCAAATTACGCAATTCATATTTATTCCAGTATTTATAATCAGTCTGTAATGAGAATTGCAAAACGCTAGCAAGCAGAGCGATGGTTTGTGTTCGAAACAATCTTATTCTTAACCGGTAAATTAATTTTACATGTATAATCTTACACGGACAGGCTTTTCGATGTGAACGCGAGATTAAATTAATATATGTAAAAGACATCGCGGACATGTTTTCAATTTATTATTAATTATCCGTTATCTCAATTCGAATGAAAGTGCCCTGACACGCGTTTACGTAACGCTTGATTTGACTTCGACATTTTATATTATAACATGAATAACGTAATTACGCCGGTTATCAGCGTTGCATCGTAATGATTAACTCGTCATGTTCGTCAAGTTAATCGAGTTGGGCCAACTCAACTTCTTTGAACAAAAATTAGATTTATAATAATATATTCGTGTGACAGTAGAAGCCAGTTCTTCCGCGTTGCATTACTAAAAAATCTGCTTTTAACGCGTGTCTCGAACGCCACCCGCGCGCCACCAGATAAATAATAAAATTAATTACACGTCGAAATCAACGAGCGCGGCATTTTAGTTACGAGGATTATTTAATAACATCGTTGTTTATAGAACGATACGGAATTCCATTGGCGCTTACCGAAGTCACATTAATTTCGCGCCGTCGTTCTCGCGCGTATTCCTGCGTGCGACTTATAATTCATTTACTCGGTTGCACGCACTGATATCTGTTTATTCAAATGTTCATTCGACTTAACTATTATTTAACAAAGTCCAGCTTATTAGACTACTTTTTTCATACCAAATTCGACTCAAATTCAAATTTAAACCAACGAAATAAAAATAAACCACCGCTTGTAATGTGGAATGGAATTCAAAAGAGTAATTAGTCACAGGAAAGCTCTTCATCAAAAATTGAGGTTACGTCGAAAGCTAACACGTCGACTTGCGTTATCATAATCAGACGCCGAATGTTTTTTTATAAATTATGTTTCGCGTATTTCCGATACAATTAGCTCACGAGAACATTTGCGTGGAGTGCATAATTACGCCTCGTTGTCCAAACAAAAGTTCATTCAAGAACACCAATATGAGTGCGCTCATTTTCGCACAAACAATCCGAAAGTATCGAGCAGATCAAATGCCCGCACTAGATATGGTTGTCCCTTAACACCGGGGGGAAACAAAAAAAAGATGCGATCTCAAAATGGGAAGAAAGAAACAGTACAATGAGGGATTATGAAATGTGTATCGCGGCGTTTGTTCGGCCGAAAATGAGGGCCACACATATGCAGCGCTGAATTGCATACCCGGGTGCACACGTACGCGAGAAGAAGCGAGAAGTTGCAAGAAAGAGACGACATAGCCACACGAGCGCACTTTTATCCGCAGCAATAATGTCGTTCCCTCGTTTGAAAATCCCTCGTTTTCGCGGTGTGGGAGCGCATTATAATCCGCTGGTGTATATATTAACGCGCACGCACACACACACACACGCACACACACACACACACACACACAAGCGCAATAATTATAAGTAGCAAACAGTGGTACTATAAAGTTGTGCATTGTCATCACACAAATGCAGTATTAAAGCTAAAGAATAAATGCGTCGAGGTTATTCCTCGAGCGTGTGTGTATATTATATTTGGCCAGAGAGTAGAACCCCTATGGTGCCCCGATCCACATTCAATTCGATCCTTGAGACTCTCCCAGAGGACGCGAGGGTGGAACAACTGCGCGACGCACGAATCAGCCCCACCTCGGGGATCATTTTTTCTTCTTATTTTCAATTTTAAACGCGCTGCTTTTTACCGCCACTATAGTCGTGGAATTATTAAAGCGATACTCTGCTGGAGCCTTTTTTTATTTCGTCATAGTAAATATTTATTGGCGACATTCGGAGATGAGTGTTGTATTTTTATGATTGAATTTCTCGCGGTCCATTTCGTCATGCGGCCGAGTTAGCCTGTCTCGCGAGTCAATTTTAATACACACTTTGTCCTCTTTTTCCCGCCGGTTGTTCAATCCGAATGGTTTGTAAATCTTTAACTATTTCCTTTCATCGATACATATCATTTCCCTGAATACCCGTGGTTCTGTCTTGTATAAAAGTAGTGGAAAAAATGACAATAATATGAATGTAATTGTTCATTATGATAACTTGTCAAATTGAATACAATTTTGCTAAAATTTTGTTTCTATAATTCGAAGCTGGAAATCGGCTTGGAATCAGTATCGGTAATTATCCAATAAGCGTTCACAACTCGCGAACAGAAAAGCCCGTCAGGCGGAGATAATCTTCTGATTCATTATCAACGTCAATTCAAATAATATTTGTCACATTGTCTCGGTAACTGGGATACTTGTTGATACTGCACCGCTAAGCTCGCCAGGTTTTTGTCCATCTTGATTAAAATTCTGTGAGAAAACGTCTGTGTATCATACAGACATATCACACAAGTGACACTGGCAGACAAATTCGAATTTGACAGCTTTTACATAATTGACTATCAGGAATAATCAAGTAAACCGTTCACCTTTCGTTGCAGGAAAAAAACAATTTCTCAATTGCTTTCACTGTAAAATTTTATTGTTCTCATTTACAATTAAATGGATACTATACTGTTTAATCAATAAACATTTTTTTAACTTGTAGTTGAATTTTGGGTTATATATTAAACTCGAAACTTTGCAAAATTTCAAACTCAGAGATATTACTTTGAAAACTCGATCTCTTTTAAGCCGTTTAGTTATGTGATGCTGTAAATATGAGTGACGATAAACATTGCTATTATGTCGACGAAAATACCACCTGATTATAGGTAGAACATTCTCATATTTCGGCGCAATTAGGGTGTGAACCTGCGAAGGTGAAAAATGGACCGTCAAATAATTCAACGCTAATCTGCGATCTCGTTGAGTGTTTTGTTATTTTTTTGCTGTGCAGCTGATGGCTCCTTTTCTTCTATTCTTGCTTGACTTTTTTCAACCTTCAAACATCATATGTCATCTACTTCTCTAAAGGCTTTTCTGATGCACTTGGTACCGCAATAAAGTTCTTCTGGATGAATGATGAGTCCTGCTAAATGTTGAATGATTCTCGTGTCTCTACATACTGGTACAAGTAAAACGAGACGGGTTTCGATAAATTATTCGCCTTTAACCCGATACCCTTTCAGAAAGCGTCGTTCTTGGAGAAATCAAGTTCTCGGCGCCTGGGGCCTCTTCTAAACACACGCGGGAAATCCGTCGGCAGTACGTCCCTTTTCTTCTGTCTCGATATTATCAAATAGACTGTTACGACGGGACTTGTCAAATCGTTTAAGCAACAAAAAATGACACTCGAAAAATGTTGGTTAGCGGTTGGTCAAAACTGATTGAAATATGTTTGAAAAATAGAAGAAATTGGATTTTGCTTAAATATAAATATAGCAGCCTTGAACTCTCGGGCTATTCACGAATTCATATTTCTTAATTAAATTATTATTTTATTCGATCCTATATTTACGTAGTTTGATCATATTCATATTCGAATACGTTAATAATAGAATAATTGGTTTCAATATCATCATGTCGAGAAATTTATTTGGATCATATATCGATTCGGCCGAAATGTGAGGTAATAAATTAATAACATATTGTAATTGTGGCTGAGCTGTCCTTGAAAGAAATATTTTGATTAGCCTCATTTATTTAATTTACAGTTTAATTAAACTAAAATAATAAATTAAAAAGTTTGCTTCATCAGTTTGATCAATTTCATTTATGAAACATAAAGCGTCGGACAATCTAAAATACATTAATTATGAAGAGGGCAAAAAATACTGAAATAGCATTGACATTTTAAAAACTAAAATAATATTTTATCGAATAAAAGATGAAATGGCCTGTCGACGCGTAATTTCTTTTTAATAACAAAATATCCAAACATACACTTTGCATCGAAACAGTGATCAACGTTGAGAATAAAAATGCTATTCAACAAGATAAGTGTAAATCTCGGCCGAATTTCAAATTTCATTTGTCGTGTGTTAAAGCGTCATAAAAAGGACAATTCGAGTCGTGGACAAATGAATTCATCGTAAAACATGAAAAGAGAACTAGTGGCGGATTTTATCGCGGATCTGGATTATATTATAGACTCTTGCTGAAAAATGCAATGGCTACGCAAATTAGATTGATAACAGTAGTGCGAACTTCTTAACAGTAATTATTTTAAGCTTTACGGAATAATAAATTTTGATAAATTTATCAGGCTGACGAAGTTGCGCGCGAGCCGTCAGAACTTGGTACTGACTTATGAATGATAATGCAAAACGTAATAAAAACTAGCTAACGAGCCCCGTCAACAGTGCGCTGAAAGATTCACGCGTAAATTATTGTTAAATATTGCGGACTTGCGTGCAATCGGGGAAGGGGCTGATCGTCCATTTAATGGAATAAATAACGAGACCAATTTTTGATTGCGAGCCTTTTTCCGCGACTGCTTTAATGCCTTTTTCAATTGACGACTCAAATAGCTCTGGCTCGAAATGAATTTATCATTGAATAAATAAACTCAGCACAAATAACTATCACACGATTCGAACGCGATGACGAATCTCAATGTCTCGATTTTATTATTCAACAAACAAAATGACAATTAATGCAAACAGAAGATTAACAATCGTGTTTGAAGAAACATCAGTCGTGCGCGCTCGTAGTTGCGCAACTTGTGTCGTCGCTTAATTAAAATATATTATTAAAGTTTCAACGAAAGGTTCATAAATAAAAATAATTACGCGTTTAAGGCTCTCGGAACACGAGGTCACCAGTCAATATAAATAATTTATCCATCAATTTAACGTCGCAACGTTTATAACACAATCTTGCATTTATATATTGTTCCTCTAAACTTGGCGCCTGTAATGTCACCGTCAACCTCTTTCTAGTTTGCCCCCTTCTAATTACCTCGACATGTCCACCTAATCAATTTTTTTCTTATACCTTCATTCATAGTGCATAACCTAGCGCGATCAGGATAAGCATGTTCGTGTGAAAGATCGATATCCACAAAAACCACACAAACCTACAGTAGACACGAAACACGTCTAAGGCACAGATTCACTTCTTCTTTTTTACTCGCAAACTTTTCGCAATTCCGTTGAGCTAAATTTGTCAAGCCGGATGAAAACTTCACATCACGAGCTTGTGCGTGAAAAAGACGCACGTTCGGGGAGCGCGTATGCCATTAGCTGGAACAATGATCGCTATAATGACCAGTGTGTCCAAAGTATTATGATTTGGAGTGGCTATAATCCATAAATCGTTTTCAACTCATCTCTGCCGAATAAAATAGTCAAGTTGGCGCCAATAAAAGTGCTTTGCATCGAATAAATTAGAATGAACGATCGAAAATTATGTTCCGCCGAGACCTAACGTTATTCACCCAACATGTGTGCGCTTGCACACACGTGTAAATCCAGACACACGCACACGTACACGTGCAAGTATAAAAGATTATAATATACACTTGGGCATTGTAATGTATATATTACACATTTGGAATGGTGACTCGAGCTCGCCTTGAGAATGATAATAACAACAATAACAATAATAATTAATATTATTGTGGTAATAATTGTGAATGCATCAATTCACCCACACACGCGAAGATACAAGAAGTGCTCATGCAAGAACCACGTGCATAATTATATTTCATTATGATCGCGAGAGCGACAATGCGAATTCTCAAATAAAAGCAGCAGTGCTGCAAATCGCGATCGCGAGGGGAGTCGAGAGTTACACTTCAGCCAAACGGAGCCATGGTGGGGGTCGGAGGAGTGGGGCGGAAAAAGAACTGGCCAATCGTTTGATATTTACGGTGTTGAAAATACACCGGCGAGCAATTTGGTTTGTTAGATTAAACTCGACGTTATAATATTATTTTTAATAATGGCTGTAAGAGGAGCGCAGGCCTGGTTGCC
>JABFQD010004768.1:0-11406 GCA_022817045.1 Psix sp. ZL-2020
TATTATCAAACGATTGAAATTATTGCAATTAAAAACAGTTCACTTTTTACTAGTCACACTAATTATATAATATAAGTTACAAGATTATATACTGACTAGAATGAAGCGATATTTTGAAACTAATATTTTATGACCAATCTATATAAAAAAATATTGATATTGCACAAGACTGTACATTCAAATCTTAATACTTATATTACAAAAAGAATATTTCATTTTGCATAACAATTCTGCAATGATAAATTAATTGGACATAAAAATTGCAATTGAAATTACCTCAAACGTTATCCGGATCAAAGTCCAAAAGAATCCAGGCCTCTGTTTCCTTACTTGTCTAGCAATTCTCTTTGTCTCTTTAGTCATATATGGAGACAGTTTTATTTCTTCATGCAAAGAGTGTAATGTTTCTGATTCACGAGAACTATTTTCGTCATCATTCAAAACACTTTCGAGTGCTTTCATTTTCATCAAGACATCCTTGTCACGATTGCTGGTTTTCAAATCAACATTTACTTTAATGTTAGTTCCTGTTTTGTCACTAGAATGTTTGTCATGAGGCAGAACATTATACTCTCTATACAGTTCTTCCTTCGTCGGCTGGTTGACAAGTGAACGATATTCATAATATTGGCTTGGATCCTCAATATAATTTGACTTGAACCTGCCATTGTCTCGGACCTTTTGAAGCATTTCATATCTGTATTTCGTGAGGTGCGAATTGTATAAAGGATTTTTTGATTCCACCGAAACGAAGTTTATTTGTCCATTAGATATACCAACGATCGTCAAAAGAGCCCATAATATTCCAAGATGGATTACAATTTCTACACGCATCTGTAAAATGAGAAATATAATCAGCGTTTGCATTTATTGGTCGTTCACTTATATGAAAGCTTATTAAGTTGAAATTCGTCATCCAACATTCTATAACTTTCACAATCATGAGAAAAATAACACTTTAGCAATATATTTGTTGAAGGAAAGAATAGATTGTATCAGTTTGATGATTCAAGCAAGACTACGTTTTGTCGACATATTTTCGACAGTGTACTTTCCGGAGGCATATTCGTAACATTACGAGAGACGTGAGATGAATCGGAATTGCTGAAAGCATTTAATTGAATATAGATACAAATGATAATGTATATTTAAGTTGTTAACTTATATAATTATCGAATTACATTTACCGCGCTTATTTGGTATGGGTTGCATAAACTGGGAGTAAAAGCATCGGTCAGAATTGTATTATGGTTTTTATAACAAATTCTTCGATGCATTTTCATGAAAAAATAATTCAAGTTGTAATTGTATAATTATATTAATTTGTAATATTTATTCATGTAAGTTCTTCGTTAATCCACATAACATAATATAGTAATTAGTAAAATGCATATGAATCGGTTATACATTTTATATTTATTCACGTTTAATAAATATTTTTATGTGTGAAAAAATATTCTAAAAAAATTATCAAGGAACGTTAAAGTCTCTTACTGGTCGTTTGTGTTTGTGGTCAACTCGATGTGAGCTCGGAGACTTTCTACACAATTTCCGTGACATCGTGTTAGCAATTTTTATTGATAGAGAAAATGTCCAGCTATTACAAAATTTAATGCAGGGAAATACCAAAAACCCATATATGACTGAAAATCGCCTATAATTTTACTACTTAAGTAGTAAACGTTTCTCATAATTTCAAAAATAGTATTTTAATTCTACATACAATTTTGGGCTTGTATATTACATGCTCTAAGCTCTCAAATATTTCTCTATCATCAAACTGGTTATAGACCGGTAATATTTCGTCTACGCAACCGGAAATTATATCATAGATACATAACATCCAACTTCAAATCACTTAAATCAAAATTAAGATGTTGTCAAAGAAGCTGTTCATGTTTATTATTGATGATATAAAAAAAATTTTTGACTAATTCATTACTTTATTTCATAATTTACGATCGAATCAAAAACTAATTAAGAAATAAATGATATCACGCAACAGTGACGTCGGTGAAGTTACAAATAGCAGATCTCATAAGTAGATACGCAGATTCATTTTTCATTAAAAATTTTGTTCAATTAATGAGAAAGGTACGAACTATTTTTTGATTGGATAGAAAAAGATAAAATTCAATTGCATAGCGTTGAAACAAAGATTTTCTAAAAGATATTAAGAATTTTTCTATTATCTTAAAGTATTCTGCATTAAGTGTAAGAACTGTTTGATAATTTAACGAAATTCGTCATTACTGCAGCAGCGATGTGATTCCACGTTAAAAGAACGTTTAATTCTGCAGTGGTTGTAAAGTCCAGACAGAGAAATTTAATGTAACGTCAAACACTAACCAAACTTGTATCCTTTTAATGTAGCTAGTCATCAGAGATAAACTCAGTGTTAATGTAAGTAAACTTCCTCTTCGTGTATAAACATGAATGAATTCAATTTCACATTTTAAACACAATGATTAGTGAAATTCAGTATTCATATTGAAATGGTGTAATTATAAAGCATACTCATAAAAATGCTGTTAGGAGAAATTGAGGTTTCAAAAAAATCAATAATAATCACTCCTGTATTTAAAATACTGAAACCTTTTGTAATAAATTTCCCATTATCAGATCAAAATTTCATTCACATCTTTCATGAAACTGAAGAATTTCATTTAAGTTTATGAACGAATGAAAATTTGTCGAAAAATATCAACTATACAAGCGTAAATATTCAATGATGTGATTAAAAAATTGCAAAAAAATTAATTTATGCTCAAGTATAATTGTTCCTATATCACTTAAAAAATATTAGGCGTTAAAATTATTTTCATTTTGTATGCTCAACTTTATGTCACTTTCGCATGTATCGAAACAATGATATCACAATTAATGTTTGTGATCAATCAAATAACACCAAAAATGAAAAAATTTCTTTTGAATTCGCGAACATAAATTTCACCGGTAGGTTATAAAATGCCACTTCACTACAAAACGTTAAATCACTGGTGAAATTTCGTACCCTCGATAAAAGTCACAAGTAGTTTCGAAGACAAGCGCACTGGGACGAACCGATATGCTCAGTTGACAGAATGATATCACACAATATAAGTCCCATGATATCGGATTGTTGTTCTTGACGAGAATCGCGGAATCGAACGTCCTTGCTAACTCGACGAAAGCGTACTTCAACAGAAACAGTGCAAGTACTGCGATACCACGTGGACACCGGTGTATCCGGTGCTTTCACTCTGCATCACGTGTTGGGGGTCTGATTGTGATTCGAACGAATTCTTACGGCTCACGCGTAACAACCTGTTACTTGACGTTATTACCTATTACCTAATAAAAACAAGAACACATACACAAGGAATCATTTTAAAATATGTTCCTTAAGACGTAAACCTATAATCAATTAAATGTTCTTATCCAAAGACATTCAAATATCGTTACTGAATAAGGTTATAATCAAGAACACTTAAGATTATTTATACTGATATCAATATTTAATATTCGCGCTCAAATTGACTACTATATTTAGTCAAAGAAAGTTATTACGTCAAATCCTGACCTAAACAAAATAAAAATGACTAACAATTTGTTTATTTACAATCACGTTACTAAGCACATTAAGAATTAGACAAACCGGAAAAACTGATATTGACTAATTCGACAATAGAATTTTGAAATAATTCTAATACAGACAAAATTCACGCTGCAGATAACTTAAACTATATTTACGCCAAGATATTAGTTGAGTCAATCATTTAAACTGTCAATTTAGTTAAAAGTACAGCTGAGAAGATATTCTTCGTTCTCATAATTTTTAATGAACTATTGTGATTTCGATCAGTTGATTTTCTTTCCTGAAGATGTAAGAATAAGCAGATTCATAAACTTAAGCACGACTATGATTGTTAAGTAAATGTCAATCAGACACGTTTATTATCAAACGTTAAAGTTTTATCTGTTAGAAGATTAAAATTATGGGACACTGGTCAAATTATACGTTGATGTTAAGATAAGTTCGGCTATTATACGCTATTTTATTTGGCTGCGGAATAAAATTCAATCGATAATCAATCCTAATGAGAGATACCAACGACTTATTATATCACCGTTGTATAACGCTGTAGTTTTTGCAGCCAGCGTACCAATAGTAAGAAGTGACGAAGAACATTTTCATTGTTTGGCGGAAAATTTTTACTATCGAAGATAAAACATTACGCAGATAACAAGTTTCACTTGAACACTGCAATGTAATATTTTCCGGCAAAATTCTTTGTACTTTTCTGAACAATGTGCAAAAAAGTTATTCAAATCACTTTTAAGCGTAAATTATATACAATTCTTAAACTGCTATAAATTGTTTATATTCTAAGTATAATTCTCATAAAGTATCAGAAATATGACGAATTATTTATATTGGCCGGTGCAACTGAGGTTCTGTTCTAACTACGCATAATTATAAACTAAATGAAACAGATGTGTAATTCTATTTCTCTCGCACAATTTCTCACCGTGATTATTTTGTCGAATTGAAAATTACAGTTTTCTAACAGCAATGAATAGAATAAATGAAAAAGAAAGTCTTTTAATACAATATATACAATATACAAGTAATGTATATGCTTCTTTACGGTGTCATTTTGCTTTGATATTCTATTAATATTTTTTTTAATAATTGTTAATATAGAACATTTAAAATTTAAAATGTTTAATAGAATAATTCAGTTAGAAGATTATCAAGAAATGAATAGATTCTTGAATTAAATTTCATATTTCAAATCCAATTTCAACTTAATAATGATATTAATCAAACTGTGTTATTAATCTAAAAAAATAATTTAAAGTTAAGTATGATGAAAAATTTCTAACAAATTTCTACAAATTTAAAATGTAATTGACCATTTTTATTATTGTAAAATTGCAAATCTATTTTAGGAGTTTCATTTTGTCTATATTTGAAATATTATGTAACATGTGTTTGAAATACACTTAGCGTCTAAAACATCTTTTAAACATGTTTTTATACGTGTCTATTTGATAATATATCTTAACGATTTGAAATAAATATAAAATTCTTTCATAAGCTTCATGCATAAATTGTCGCAATAATATTTTTTGGGTAGTTTCTAAAAACTAACTTCATTAATTATGATTCAACTAATAATTGCAACTATTATTACACTTATGGACTCATTAAACATAAGAGAGACATTACTTAATCACCTGTTTATCATATCATTGCGTCACACGGACGTAGTCACGTACAGTTTTCTTATTTTCGTGGACACACGTATAAGTGTAAATCGACGTGTACAGGCATGAATAGAAGTATCCAATTTTTACGTAACGGGATATGTGAGATTTTCAGCCCGTTACAGGTCAATGTAATTCTTATGCGATTCGCGAAAAAAAAGGTTACATATGTGTCACCAACCTGCACATGCTAATAAGAGCTACTTTTTGTCTCACGCAACACTCATCTGTTTCGCATTCAAACTTTTTTCTGTCATAATTAATTGCTAGTCTCGTCATTTGCTGATGTATTTTTGTATCTTAGTTTCATAAACAACAAAAATAATTCTATGAAAATGCGAGTGAAAAAAGACAAAAAATGTGACTCGGACTTGACCTATGACCAAAGGATCTTTAGAAAGCCTTGTAATACTTTACCAACTTTCGCTAGAACTGTTTTGAACATGATGATAAGGTGGAGATTATGAAAAGTATAATTGAAGAGTCAGAATTCTTATTTGTATATCGAATACGATTTTCACTAGAATCTTTGACATTCACCATGGTGTAATATCAATTTAGAACAGTAGTGTAGGCAGCTGACGGTTATTGTGAAAAGTTTGACATGTGATTGGTAGACATGTGTGTACAGAGGCACGGAAACAAGGAGCCTAGGGAATCACAATTGTGAACATAACTTTCCAGAACGTTTGAGAGTAATGTGCTTAGATGACAAGCGAATTCTGAATTTACATAATATGTATTCTTATGCAACTCTAAACATTAAAATCTGAAATTTGATGCGAATGAACTCGATTTTCTAGTAATCAAGTATTACGAATTCTATTGTCTTATGATGAAAATTTAATTTTCAGTTTTCTTCACAACATCATTAGAATAAATTTGCATTGCTTTTATTTAAAGTATATTCTTCATTTAAAAGTCAACAATCGTGACTTAAAGTTTTAATTAATTAATTAATATTGTTTAAATGTTAAATCAGCGACGAAGAAATTATCGTGATCAACATTACGAATAACATGCTATTATAACAATGTGAATTGCAAAATCGGCATTGCATTTTTTTGGTATTTTTAATCAATGAATAATGCTCCGTAATTCGTAAAAAATTACTTTATTTCACACCACACACAATTTATATATTTTACGTAATGAATAATTGGTGCACTGAGAATTCCATACAGCTTTGACTTTAGTGTATTTTCGACAAAAAATGAAATCACGCGACGAAGAATTCACGACACCCTTTTCATGCCGAATGAGAATTGAGATGTCTGTTGAAACTAAATTGAAACTTAAATGTATAATTTTCATTTCTTATCATAACAATTATATCAATTACGGTTCGTCTTATTTAGTAATTGGGTTTATTCAATATACTTTCCAAGCCCCTTACGAAGGTTTCATTTTTTTGAAAATCGAATTTATTGATAAAGTTTGAATATTTTATTTTTATGTATCCGTTTTCACTTTTGATAATGAAACATTTTTATAAATAATGTTATTTATTTTACGAATTTTTAAAGGTAAAATTATGGAAATAAATTAATTTGCAGCTCATCATGTCAGCACGTAACTACATATATTATTTGAAAGAAATTCCTTATTTTATAATGTTTCGGGGAACGTGAAATTAATACCAAAGATTGTACATTTCAAAAATCATAATTGTTTTTTAAATGACAATTAAAATTTCTTTAAGGAGTTTGCTTTAATATTATATTGTTGTATACATATATATTTCTTTGCTGTCATTGAACTTGAAATATTTCTCTTATTAGTAATTGTTCATTTAATCTTTTAAATTAGATAAAAATAAAATCACAATTATCAATAATATATCGTTAAACTGACACATTCATTTGTACTTTAATTTTATGAACTAACATAGTGCGATAGTAATGACTTTAACGGATCATACACTTAACACATTTGTATTTCATAACATGATCATTTTTTCAATTCCTTTAGCATCATGTGTTTAGAATTATTATCATGCATTTTGTAATAAAAGACTTTAGCTTACAAAGAAACATGATAAAAAAAAAAGATGAAAAAAAGTCAGTATGAAACATTATGCATGTGAACATTGAAAAAAATAAAGAATCTAGTTTACCTCGCAAAATAATGCTCTTCATATGTTAATCACAAATTGTGGAAAAACAATTGTTGGGCTCAATTATTTAAAACTGTGTTTTATCAACATTGCTGTCTTTTTAACCCGAAGTTTGCTTCAACCGAGGGTAAACGATTTTACGATTTACATAGACAAAACAGATCTATTCGTTGTCAAATTCAAACTGCATCTTATCCGGCAGCACACACGGTACTAACGTGAATGAGTTTCGTTTCACTCAAACTCTTAACTCTTAAGGCCCAAGGTTGTCCACATTTTTTTCTGAAAGTTACCCAAGGTTTTGAAATTTATCGGTGGTCTTACTTCCCTTAAATCGGCATCTATAAACGAAATTTTAGTCTAGCATAGGCATTCGGCAAGTGTTAGCTAACGACAACTTTCCAACATAAGATGGACCCACTTCTTCAATAGTTTTCAGTATGTGCTAGGTGGGAAAGAAAATTGCACAATAAGATGTTCACGTCATCAAACACATTGGCTCGCCTATTCTGACGTTCGCCGAATGTCAATAGGAAGTGCCAAGAATCCAGTTTTTAGCGGTCCTCATAACCGCCAGTGCCTCTTACTTGTAACAGTTTACTTTCACTTGATGGTCACGAACAACACATTTTAAGTAAGCCGCCGGAACATTTTGAGTTAATCGCGGATACACAAAGATTTTAACTGATTTGTTGCGATCGTGCGCTAACTTCAAAATAGTTAGCAAGCCTCACTTAATACAATGAGAACAAACAATTAATGCAAAATCTAGAACTTTAGACCCTCTATAATGTTACATTTAAATAAAAAGTGTATTATTATCGTCATTACGAAGTTTTTACAATAAATCTAAGTTCATTTAAAAAATGACAATATGCAACCATACACATTCGATACTAGTTTTTAAATAAAAAAAAGTCACGAATAAATAAGATTTTAATGATGTGGATTTTGCAACGAATCTTTAAGGTATTTAATGTAAACGAAATTGAACAAAAATGACTAAAATATCGATATAATAAGTTTTGAATGTATATTTCAATACCTTCATAAATTTTGTGTACAATTTTTTAAATGATCTGGTGAAAAAGATCTAGGAAATTTTCGAATTCTTTTGTAAAATATTATTCATGTGTTAAGCGAATGTTTCTTAATTCTTAATTTATCTTTCGACGGCATGTGAATAAGTCACTTATAAGTTATATAATTATTTTGTGCTCCAAAACATGAACATTCATAATTAATAAGAGATGACATAGTTTTTATGTTTTACTTTTTATTATACGATGAAAATAAGTGTTAACATTTTATTCATAATGACGTTGAAATTTACCGTAGACTGCTGATAGTGACACAACGAAATATTGTCACTATTATTAATAATAAATAAAAATGTACTCTTGTGAAACCAGATCTTTTCGTAATAGCATGTAATTGCAATACAGTACTATTTTATTAGAAAAAGTAGTTCCTCTCAAATTGTATCAACAAAGAAATGACAGCATAATTATTCCTGTTCTATTATAAACTTGAAATAAAATTGATGCATTTATGAAGTTAAAGCGTAAAGATTTAGTTCAGCGAAAATATCCTGAATTTACGATAAATATTCAGTGCTTCCTATTAATGATTAAAACACAAGTATATGGGTTTTGCCAAATACTCATACACCTAATGATTCACAAAGTTGAATTATGTAAGAAAAAAATTTGGTAATATTCTTGAGAACAAGGAACTGTATACATTGGTTTATAGTTGAACCATTTCCTCTGGCAACTTGCCAGAGGATAAAAATGGAATTTTCCGAAGTAGTAAATATCTTATCAAATTTTTTAATGGTAATAAAGAATAAATGGTAAAAAAGAATGAAAAAATAAAAAAATGGTAGTAAACAACTTAATGAGTAGATTTAACACTTTCTTTTCATTAAGAAATATCATAAATTTAATTTTTGTAACAGAATTATATTACAAACGCATATACGACAAAGAAAGCCGTATTTTTGAGTATAAGTATATTATTGTTGCAAAAAACATTACCTAATGAACGCTATAAATAAATCTTTTCACACTTCCGTTTAAGTAAAGCAATAAAACATTATTATGACAGATAATATGACAAAAAGAGTTACACAAAGTTCTATTAATTTGTCAAAAAAATTTGAGTATGAATGTATAAAAAACCCAGAAAGGCGGTGTTAAGTGTTAATCTGAATTTCTTTTACTTTTAATCTGTTTATTTTTTAATTTGAACTTTGATTAGAATTTTATATTTAGATTTTTGGGTGTATATATGAATTTTATGCGTTTGAAACGAATTATATAATTAATTTCGTAATTTTTTTTTATTTTTGAAAATTTTGTTGTGATTAAAAATATTGCTTTTTTGAATTAATATGAAAATTAGTATACAAAATTGTATAAAGTTTATTATAAAATTTGATGAACTATTTTTATTTATTTTTCTAAATCGCATACAGTGAGGAGAATGAAAGTTAATTAGCTTTATCTTTAAATAAACAGCTTTTACATATATATCTTTTTTGACTTTGCTCATTTTCTTTTTGTTGATATGAAGTACATTCTTACATGTACTCAATATATAAACCGAAAGTGATAATGAATGTTATCGGATGCATATATAAAATGCCAAATCATCAAAGCTAAATTACTTTTAGCTTCTTTATAATTGAGTCGATTTTTTTTTCATTTTCGTCTCTCTGATGCTAGCAAAATTATATCATGAAAACATTATTTCCGTCTTAATAGTAATTTCAATTGAGTAATCTTAATTAACTGAAAAAATGGAAATTAACTGGGTTTGTAAACTTATAATTATATATGAATATTAGATAAAATATATTCATAAAGATGAGATTTACTTGAGTGAATCGAAAAATATTTCTATCTTTGTCTAAGTAGTGAATATTAAGACAAACAATTGTGTACAAATGCAGTAAGATGGGAATATAGTCTTTGCGAAAACGATTTTTAAAAATATGAATTTTTAAGAATTAATTTAATATTCAGATTCATACTATGCAGATACTTAATATTATTCTATTCGAATATTTTATTCAAAACTAAAACTTACTTTGGTATGAAGATTTCCAAACTTTTCAAGTAGTGTAATTGGAAAGGAAGTATAATCAAACACACGTTTTTTTAAAATGTGTACAATGTAAAATACTTTTAAATTATTTGACGAAACTTATTTTTATTTAATATTAAATATAAACATAATTAGACAAAATTATATATTTAAAAAATGATACTTTATTATTCTCGATTTTATTAGAATGTATGAATAAAATTTTTACGCGTTTTCTTCTAACCGTCAAATTTACAGTCACTTTCTATTTTAATTTTCAACTAAATATTTCAATATAAACAAAGATTATGTTTGTATAGTAGGTTGTAACACATTTAAATGTTATACATATACTATCTGGTACAAAATCAGTTCATTAGCATTTATGATTTTATTGAATATTAGAATCTAACCTAAATATTAGCTTAGTCAAACATTCGAGTGTTAATAAGTATGACAGATTTGAATCTGTTATACTTTCATTACGCTAGATCTTATATTTTATCTTAATATTTTGTATTTTTCACAAAATTTTGTTAAGTTCTAAAATCATTTATCTAATAAAAGTAATATAAAATGTATATACTAAACAGTTGCAAATTTTTATCTGCGTATATTAGGTTTCGTAAATTTTATAGTACTGCTATTTTCTAGATGTTATTTGGTTATGCTTAACAAAACTTTAGATTGCAATCATATTTCATATTACACTTAAATTATTCATGGATGATTAAAATTCTTTTTCTTATTTAGTTTTAAAAAACATTTACAAAAAATAGTATAAGTTTCAGGTGTATTTTTACTATGATATTATATACTATGTTTTTATATGAAACATTTTCTAAGTAATGTTATAAAAAATGTTTACGCATTCTATAAAAAATGATTACCATTCAGTACTGATTGATGAGCCATTGATTCTCGAAGTCATTATACTCCTGGATATA
>JABFQD010004769.1:0-11405 GCA_022817045.1 Psix sp. ZL-2020
CAATATTTAAAGTTAGTAAATCTCCATTGAAAAAATAAAACTTGCAAAACACAAGAAAATGAATAAACCAAGTGTTAATTTTTTGCATAATTCTTTCAACGTGAAACAATTGTTTGACAATGAATTCGCACTATTGTGCTTTATCTTCATTATTATTGACAAGCATGATTTTGTTCATTTAATATTTATAAATAAGAGAACTTTTCAAAGTTACATAATACCTCAGACAATCTAAAACTACATTATTTAACTTTCAACAAATAAACAACCTTTTCCTCAACAACTTTTCTTTACAACAAACTCCTTAAATATTCAGTTTTCATTTTTCCTTAAACTCTTATTCTAAAAAAACCTAGAAACATTTAATAAATCAACAATTTATTACAATTTTTACCCCATATCTTCAAAACCAAGACTCAAAACCCCATTTAATGTTGAAAAAAAATCTAAAAGTTGAAAATAAAGTTATACCCAAAATCGTGGGATCGCCTCCCATGTAACTGAGTATATATTTGTTGAGGAAAAGAGTACACCCGCTGAAGATGTACCACAAGGTGAGAAAAAGCAAAGCCCTGGAGTTCCTCAAGCCGCCCTTTTTGTCCGCGTTGAGCAGCGCCTCCCCCTCCCTGCGCTTGCTGCTGATCTCCGTGTAGTGTTTCAGGTTGTTTTCCTGGACGACAGTCAGATCGTCCTCGTCCATCGAGACCTTTAAGTAACTGCCGTGCAGCTCCATCTTCAGCTCACTGTCAAATCGCAATCTCCTTCACCCAATTGTCATTCATGATCTCGTACCTGCACACACCTGCAATCAACAACCCCGGTCAACAACCTCTATTCACTCAACAATCAACTTGAACTGCGCAAAAATCGACTCTCTCTGTCTCTCTCTAAATCGCAAAACTCACCGCAAGCAAAGCGCTCTGTTTCCCTGCGAGACAATATTTTCGCACGCGAAAAGCATCGACGTCACGAAAGATCATGTTGTTGTCAGCGTTGAGGTTAGGTTCGGCGCACCAGTGCGCACGACGGCCCGTCGGAAGCGGCCAGGTTGTGTGAGAAAGCAGCTCGCCGAAAATACGTCGATTGTTGCACACAACGGCGTGAAGTTTGTAAATAAAAAACGTACCTGACTGCGCAGTCGCGGCGTCGCTTGTCAACAATTGGCTCGCTTTATTCAAATTCGAGGAAAGTCGAGGCTCCGAGAAGGTTATGTTTGCGCGAAAATGTCACTAGTTATTTTTATGTTTACGTTCGAACGTTTCGTTGTCGACTGCATTGTTACCTCCAAGTTTTATCGATGAGGCGTTCAGCCGCGGCGTGAAGGTCAAACAAATGGTCGAACCGAAGTGACCGTTTTCCTGCAATCGTCTTTCACTGAAATGTCCTCATAAATCACCGCTGAGTCGTATTGTTGTCGCAGCAGAATTTGAGGTTAGTCGCTGGGATTTGATTTGATAAAACAGTTTTTTGCGTTTCGCGAAAATTCCATTGTTGAAGTTCATTGTTGACCGTTCCATTGTTGTTTACAAGGTCGATTGTTTTTTATTGGACTGTATGTTTTGTTCAAGATGGAAGATCCCGCGGTGATCGAAGATGCGATTCGCCGATTTTATTCCACCGGTGAGAACGATGCTCACCAGTGGTTGCTGCAGTTCCAGAATTCCAACGCAGCCTGGCAGTATATCTGGCTTTTTCTTAATACTGCCAAGGTAATTTTTTCCATTTTTGTTTATTTTATTATTGCAATAATATATTTACATTTTATACAGTTCTTATGTATGTACATATATTCTTTAATATGATATACATATTGTATACTTAATATCATCAATTTTCGTCATATTTTGAAGTTGCAAATTTTAAAATATAAAATGTTTTTTTCAGCCTTTCGAAGTTCAGTTCTTTGCTGCGAATACTTTGTATGCGAAAATGTCAAAACAGTGGGTTTTGCTACCTGAAACGGAACAACAGTGTATCAAAAATCAGCTGATTAGCACAGTCAAACAGCAGAATTTGCATAAAACCATTACTAGCAGTCTTTGCCAGTCGGTGTGTATTTTGAAAATTGTAGATAAATTCAATTTGATCATGTATTTTAGTATCAATAATTGTTATGTTTTTTTTCAATAATTCAGGTTTCATCTTTATTGGCGCATATAAACTCCGTAGAAAAAGTTGAATCGGACGCATTACTCATCGATGATCTTGTACATATTTTCCCATATAATGATCCTGTTTCTATGCAATACCTTTTGGAAACTTTAATTCACGTTCCGAAAGAGGTAAATATTTGCTGTCTGGATATTTCATGATATTGTCATGATAGTTAGAAAAAGCTTACTTTTCCCACTTGTAAACATATCACATTCTTTTTCTCACTAGTTGTGAAACATAAAAAAATCTTATTTTTTGCGAAATTTTCATCATTTTTAAATAACTGTTTTATAATCCTGATAAAAAGATCTGCAAACTAACTTTAACGCTATCTGGTAGTTAATTTTTGATCAAGTAAAAAAAAAGTGAAGTTTTTAACTATGCTAAATTTTATTTTTTGAAGGAAAACAAAATGAAACATTTTAACAAAGTATTTTAAAAATACATTTTTATTTGTATGTAAAAAAGCACCAAAGACATATGTCCACGACAATTAATATTTTAAACAAAATGTATAATGTTTCAGTTAGAAAAGAAGTTCGGTAAAGCCAAAACAACGTTGCGCACTAATCTTCACAACAGTTGGACGAAGATAGTCTGGCTATTAATCCAGGTTTTCGAAAGCTGCAATGGACCAGTGCGAGACGAGCATAGCAATACTCTTTACTTACTGGCCCTTGAGGTTGTCTCTCTCTGGCTACACATATTTCAATTCCCGGTTGAAGCTACTGAACAAATTTACCCTCATTTGTTGCACGCCTGCAATCGCTATTTACCAAACAAGTAACAACCAAATTTTGTCAATGCATTTACCAGCGCATTTATCATTTTTTGAATCTCGTCTAATCCTTGCAGACAAGAAGACGACGAAAATGCCAAGGGCTTTAATTTGGCCCAGGAATGCCTGAGCACAGTTGTTACCAAACGGGAGCTTAGGAGGCTCCCGTCAATGCTGTGGAAGTGGGCAAAAGCATTGCTTTCGTTGATCAACAATCAGAATGCAAAATACTACTACGAACTGCTGACAACCTTCGGAGACGCTCATAGCAGAACGTTGTTGCTCTCACTCATAGAATCGGATGTCGAACACAAGCAAATCACTGAACAAATCATCGAATATGTTTTACAGTGCTCTGACGAGAAAGGACGATACCCGACTGATGAGAAGTACTGTGATTTCAAATTTCTGATTCTTCACTAAATAAAAAAGTTCAGATACATTTTCCCAATAATATTAAATCGCGCTCTGGTCGTTAAATTTAATTTTTTAATTATCAATGTCGTTTTTATTTCAAAAAACACAAAAACTTAAAGACTGGTTTACAAACATAGCTTATATATGGCCTTGACAAATAATATGAATTCTGAAATATCTATGTGATTATCTTTCCAGATACAGCATCCTACCGCTGAGTTTCTGGTACAGTTTGCAAGATGACGTGAATAGTTTGGACAAGCCGCAGGATGCGCAGGCGCGGGAAGCTTTGAAGCCAATTTACGCGAGACTGATGTTGATTCTGCTGCGAAAATCAGAGTTGCCATCCCGGCCAGAAGACGCGGGCAACGCGGACGAGCGCGAGCAGTTCCGCTGTTACCGCCAAGATGTGGCGGACAGTTACGTTTACTGTCACCAGGTCCTCGGCAGCGACTTTCTGCTGATCATTGGTCAAAGACTGAGCGAGCCGCCCCAACGAGAAGATCACTGGGTCTACGTCGAGAGCTCTATTTTTGCGTTCACCAGTGTATCTGAATGTGTCTGGTCCATTGAAGTAAACTACCTCGAAGCCATCCTCGATATTATACTCTCGAAAATCAATTACGATGATTATCCTGATCAGGTATAAAAATAATGAAACAGCTAATGAAAGTTCGTGGTTTTCTAGTAAAAAGTTGCGATTTAAATACAAGTGAAACCAACTTTCATTTACATAGAAAATAGGAAATACACTATCAAAGGAGAGAAACACGTATTTTACTTCCGCGTAGAAATAAAATTCCGTTTTACTCCCTCTTTCTCAGGATTTAATCTGTATTTTTACTTGTACTCGTAAAGAAAAATATTTTGTACAAGGAAGCAAATAGTTTTCTGTTCTTTAGGGTGAGTTTTTACACCCAAGGAGTAAAAACTCATTTCCTCCCTTGACACACAGGATATAATTTCTTTTAGATTACTTCGTCTTATATTATATCATTACATTATATTTTATTTGATGTAGTTTTATATTAATCAAGGGTTTATATTAATTAAGGGGGGGGACCTATGGATATATAATTAAAAAAAGAAATCTCTATCTCGCTCACTGTGATAGACAAAGAACAAACCAGAATCTGTTATTCGACAGGTATTATCAACAGCATGCTCTGCCATTGGTTCTTTGGCAGACTGGATAGGAGTTCATCCAAATCCCTGGATGACTAGGTGTCTAAGGCTTTTGAGCACAGGACTGACCAAATCTACGGTGACGTCATCTCCTGCTAGCATGGCGCTCAAAGACATAGTGCGAGAATGTGGCTCTAAGATAGCTCCCATTGCTCCATCTGTGTTAGACACCATCAATCAAAGTATCCGACTGATCAGTCCTTCTAGTGATAAGGGTGAAAGTTACAGACTCATGTTTGCTGCTAGCTCCCTCATTGGCCAAATGCAAGACCGCAACCTCCAATTACATTACCTGGAGCTCATCCTAGGCTTTGTTATCTTAAAACTTAAACAAACCATCCAAGTACGTTGTGTTTTATTTTATTAATGTTGGTACAACTAGGGGAAGTAGTCTTTTAACCAAATCGTGATATTTTTGATGGGATTTATTACAGACATCGAGATGCCTTTAAGTAAAATAGTATATTTTTCATCACATATGATATTTTTCATCACAAGTGCACGCAAATAACCGTATTTCGCTCTTGGAATTTATGGGAGAAAATGCAATTTTTCCTCCTCGGGAGCAAAATGAAGTTTTGCTCCCGAGGGACGGTTTTGTTCTCAAGGGAGCAAAATTATATTTGTTTCCTCAAATTTAAAGAGAAAATTTCGATTTTGCGTGCATGTGTGATGAAAAAATAATTAACAAACCAATGTGAAGTTGGCTACAAACTGTTACATTACTTAACGATGAGATATTTTAAGTTAGTAAGCTGCAGGGTTACCAATATGTTTTGTCTTTAAGAGATATACAAATTGTATCAATACTTTAAATGTATCAGAAATGTTACTTTTTATGGATGCAACATATATGTAATGTTATATACAAATAAGAAATTAGATTCTCAAACCAAATGTGTTGGTTTCAGGAATCTCCTCGTGCGGAGAACTTTCTAAAAAACCAGTTCAAAATGGTCGGTACGTTCGTGTCGAATTTATCTGCACCAATAAGCAAAACAGTTTTGGATGCAGTTCTGCCAGTGTTCGAAAGCTCGTTGGACAATCCGATACTGTGCGAAAACCCTGTGATTTTGGGAGCCATGCTCGAAGCTTTGCACCAATGCGCGCCATCTGTCGCTTCAAATGAACAAGATGCAGCGATTTTCGCGCGGATCCTTAAAGAAACGTACAAAAAGCGACCTCATCCAAAGGCTTTCCAGGTGCTAAGCGTTCTGGTCAGTCTGTTTGTACGGACAAGACACCCTGCCATCGACCAAGCCTTCTCGGAGATGTGCGTGCTCACGCTAGGTGGCGCTAACGCTTGTGTCACTACCAACGGCAGTCTTTCCGAGCTTAACGATATACTGCAAGCTTTTTTCAATATGCTGGCACACTCGCACAAAAAACATCCAGAACTGTTGAATAAAATGCCCCTGGAGATGGCGCAATCAGTGCAACTAGGTAAACAGCAGCTATTTAAATTGCGCAGTAATAAAGTAAATCTGTATGATACAATAAATTAGTATTTTAAATTTGGTTTGTATGGAAGCAATAATGAAATGAACAACTTTTTTCAGCCATCTTGAGTTTAGCATTGCCCGAAACGTATACTGTCCAAGCTGCTGCGATCTTTATATGTACTATCACCAACCGTGATTATGTGATGCCGGATTCCTTAGGTCAAGAATTATTATGCACAATCGTGCAATGTATAGGTATAGTTATAAACTCACTAGTTTTGCGAATGATGAGTAATTAGATTTTGCTATGCAATTTTATTTTGTATATGCTTATTTTCCAGTGGGAAAAGTAACTCTGATGAATCTTCAACCACATGCAGACATTCTTGTAATGCTATTTAACAAAATGCCCCAGGCACTGGGACGGTGGATGCGCAATGCTGTCTATGGTCCGGCAGGTCCGGATGTCCCAAATGCAGATAAAGAGACTTTCATCCAAATGGTCTTACGTCGCAACACAAAGATACTTCTGTTCGAGTATATCAAAGGTTTTGGCATGATGTGTCGCCAAAACAAAGTCGGCTTAGTGCATAGTTGAAAATATTTTGATCAATTTACTTCGACTTTGCTAATTTATTTTTCGAATCTGTCGAAAATCAATTTTTAAACCTTATGTCTGAATTGTTAATGAATTAAAATCGTGAACATGCGAAAGTTAACAAAGGCATTCATTTATTTTTTACAAACAATTTCTAATCAATTTTCAATCACCACCTTTACATGCTAGAAATCTTTTGACAATGTTAATTCACAAATTAAACATCAAATTTCAAATACATGTGATTCTAACTCTGACATTGTAACTTCCAAGATGACAATTCGAAAATGAATTTTTTGTTTATCCTGCAATGATACACGAGGAAGAAAAAATTACTCTTGTAATTGTAGTAACCAACACTACCACAAACAACTGTCGTACAGTTATCACCTTTAATTTAATAAGCATATTTATTGGATAGAATAGAATATTGTGTTGGAGAATATTTATTGTGTCATAAAAAGAACACATGAGTCTAGTTTCAAAGATAAATAAATTAAAAAACTTCTTTTTTCCTATCTTAAAACATTGGTTAGAGTAGCGCCGCTATACTAAAATGGACCAACAAATAGTCGGTCCTTTATTAGAATGGCAGCACTACTCTAACCAATGCGTTAGGATAAGGAAAATGAATTTCGTCCTACGTGCACGTAAAACACATTTACTCTCTCTAAAGAGGGAATACAAGTTTTTACTCCCCTTTTCTAAATACATTTTAAATAGTATATTACGTACCAAGGGAGTAAAACAAGTTTTTACTCCTTTGGAACTAAGTACACTATATAGAGAGTGAAACACGTATTTTCTGTTCTTTAGAGTGAGTTTAGAAATGAGTTTTTAAATTTACCCAAGTTTACCCAAGAAGTAAAAACTCACTTTCCTCCCTTAACGTACAATATATTATTTGAAATGAAGTTTAAAACTAGTTGAAAAATTCTAAAATAATTCTTGTATTCTTTTTATGACTAAATAAATATTTTTTTGCAATTTCAGAATATTGTCATTATTTGGCCAAAGGATTAATACAATCTTAACGTTGGTTTTTCATGTGTTGTTAATAAAACCATTAATTTTATTTTTTATTATTCTTGTTAAATAAAGTTGTACGTTGAATATATATCTAAAATGTATTACATATATGAGTATATATGCTACATAAATAATCAATACATTTTGGATATATATTCCATAAGAGGTCCATAGATGATTTATGCATAGTCTATATATGATCCATATCTAGTCCATATGTTTCGTCCGTTTTATATATGACACACATTTTCCATGTTTTTCATATAAGTGTCATATATGTAACTTATGTTTCATATATACTTAATTTTAACTACTATAAAATCTTAGAATAATTTTCCCATAACAGCCAACGATTTAGATGTTATTTTTGGTGACTACTATTTCACACTGACATTAACATAAAATACTATATGCACCCTATACAAAAACAATCTTGTGTGAACGCTGAAATAGCATTTTTTTTCCTCGTGTAATTTTGTACATCGAACTGAAGATATTGAAAAGCAAAGGAAATAAAAATCAAACTTGAATTTGGAGTAAGAAAAGTATTCAAAGTAATGTATCTCAAATGATTTTATTTTATTAAAATATAATACAGATTAAAGACATCACACTTTGTTCGCTTCCACTCTTATTACTCAACAAGAGACGTCTTATATATAATAGACTTTGTATTCATATTCATTTATATTTAATTCACATATATACTTCTTTCTGTTTTCGTAACTTGTCATAATCGTTTAGTGCACTATAATGCTTGCGCTGACTTAAAAATTAGCGTGCATGGAAAAAATCGAGCGATTATAAATTGCCGGTTTGCTGTATGAAAGGTTAACGATTTCTTAAAGAAACAAAATTTCCAACTCTTATCTTATTTACACATTCAAGCATTCAAAACAATGATATATCGCTTAAAATAACCCTGATGAACTTAACATAATAGCAATTCTTAGTTTAGAACGTTTCAAAGCACACGTTTCTCCAGTGCGCATGCGAGGATCAATTGAACACAAATTCATCCAATTCATCCCAATGTATGAATGAATAAGTAAAATATATTATAATTTGTCTCGCGGGAAACAAAGAAATTGTTCCTTTCATTGAATGTAATCGCTTGGTTTTGTTCCATGTGGAAGTTCGCGCGCACATGCGTTCACCAATTCAGCATCATCGAACTCCCAAAACAAAACAACTGTATGTATAACCCTTAAACGCGTAACAAGGTAACTTTCAATTTTGGATGCTCGCGCTGTGGCGCCACCTAGCTGAAGTACACGACAGCGCCGTAAGTACTCGGTCGCTTTGACTTTAGCTATTTGAGTCAACAATGATTAAAACAATGTTATTTACAATCGTCGCTTCGTTCGCGGTAGATGTCACTGCTTGAATAACCATAGGCACGTTCGCAGACTCTCGCGCAAACAGTAACATTTCGTCCAGGTGTCGCAGCTTTGTCTCGATAAAAAAATCGAATTATACATGTTTAAATGCATACCAAATTTGAGTAAATAAAACGAGCAATCAGCAGATGGCATTGTTAAAGTTCGAGGCGTGTATATGTAGCGGATTTACAAAAACACGTTTCGAGACGTTCTTTATAACAGCGCCATCTGTGTCTGAGTTGTAAAATAAAAAGATATTGTATAGAGACAGGGAGCCAAAGACGGCACGAAGACTGTTATGGAAATTTAGTGCAGTTTTCTAATCATTTTCCGAGTCATTTGACTATTGATATTTCACACCAATTGCGCTACTCGATTTTCCCAAACTTAATAAAACTGGTTCACAGTGAAACTACATTAATATTGCTGACTCATCGTCTGTTTTTTACTGCGACGCAACCGAGATATTAATGTAGTTTCAAATCACCGCGAAGTGGTTTCGTGTAAAAATTAAAAAGAACAGAAAAAAGAACGATTGGTTCTTTATAAAAATAAAAGTTAATTTGCATTGAACGTAAGCGTTGTTACTGAAGCGAGAAGAGAAATCTTGTAGAAAAAGCAGACATCGGTCCAGTTGGAAGACCAAGAGGAGAGTCCAAGTGCTAAAGCACTGGTTTGGTAGTGAAACAAGGAAGATGCAATTGTAACGAATGCAAGGAAACCAAAAAGCGTTTTATAAACTAGATTGTTTTATCAAGCTTGGGAAAGGTACAGATAACGAACAAAACTTGAGTGAGTGCTTTCGTAAAGATTGCAGTCATTATTTTCGAAACAGACGCTGTTCGACATTTAGTGTTACATATTTCATACCTATTACATCTTTGGATAAAAAATGCAGCCATATTTTTTATCTCAGAATTCAAGAAAGAGCTCCAAAACTACTCAATGCAGAGGATGAAAATATGAGCACTGTTAGATGGCGTGACTTGTATCATTTCGAGACATTTGACTAACTTCACAACAGTGGCGAAAAAATCACTTTGTTAAATACCATGAATTTAGTTGCAGTTCGAGACTATTCGAGACGCAAAAGACTAACGATATGTTCTTGTTATACATTGCAATCTACAGTTTAGTTGAGATATGTTGCAACCAATGGGAAGAACTAATGAAGAAAAAGTGGATGAATTTGATTGGTTCAAAATCAATAGTGAAATGACTCTAATCGATCAGTTTTGACTAAAGTTTATGCAGTTAGTCAAATGGGAAATTGAAATTGAAATTCTAATTACAAATGTTCGATTTGTACTTATCAACCAGATGAGGCCAGATGGCGCCACTGCACAAATGGGAGATCAATGTGGCGCCGGCCGAGAGTGTGGAAGCGACATGCGCATTCGGCGTTTGCGTTGTTTAGGAAACGCGGGCGTCGCATTCTCACTTGCCGAGGCGTTTGAAACGCGAGCGCGTGCGCTTAATCATGGGCGGTGCGCTTGCGCAGCCGTTGGTCTGCGCGACACCGTTTGGCTTGCTCTTGGGTGTGCTGGTTTTCGTGCCAGCAGGGGGCGTTGCGAGCATCGCGGAGTTACGCAATGATGTGCGATTATGCTTAGCACAGTCGTAACGTGGCGCTATCTGTGCGGGTACAGTGTGCCCAGTAATATCGATGTTGCGTGAGCGCAGAGTTTTCACAGGGGTCGCGGCGATCGTGTCAGATCGCAGCCAACGTTGCGCGTCCGCGCCTGTGCCTGCGCCAGTCTCGAAGCTCTCGTAACCCATCAAAACCCGGTGCGACGAATCGCGCTGTCGGCTACAGCTGCGCGACTGTCGCGCCGTCACTACAGAGTCGTGATTCACGTTAAGCCGCAACAACCGGTTGGATTCGTTCAATGAAGCACGACGAACGCCTTTTATAGGAGACACCTTCTTCTCTAGATTCCGCCTCTGGAATGGTGTCGGCGAAGACAACTTGCGCTCTTGACGAGATCTGGTTGCATTGCTCACCTCGGTACCTGTAATATATTGGTTTTCAATCATTTTTTTATTTATAAGAAATTTCAATTTTTATCAACTAAGAAATGTTTAGACATTAAGATATATTTGCAATTCACATTACTTGAAATAAAAATAAATATTTTATTATATTGAGTAACTTTTGTCGATATATGATGTAAAAGTAAGAGAGAAAACTAAGAACCAAATTGGAGAATTAAAAAATTAAGAAATACGATTTTGAAAATATAAAAAAACAAAAAATTAAAAATACATTTAGATTAATTATTTACTAATTTTATAATGAATGAAAAAAATAAGGTAAAAAAAAGATAACGTTGTTAAAAAATAATAGTACTTTAATAAGAACAAATATTGCATTTACATAAAAAAATTTTTTATGTTCAAATATTAGTTCAGCAAACATA
>JABFQD010004770.1:0-11403 GCA_022817045.1 Psix sp. ZL-2020
GATCGATGTTGTACTGTTAAAAGATCACTTATTTGAATGTAAATTATGTATGCAAATTAGATGCAATAGAATTTTTTTATAATTTCCTTAAAATTTGCACTTTACGATTCAAAAATGTAACGAAATAAAAAACGGTTTGGTAATCTTTGAAAAATGTGCAATCGTGCAACTCAAACTATATAACGACTATCTCAACGAACTTTTGGACAACTTTCTTTTCGAGAATTACACGGATTAAAATGCTAAGGCTTAAGCAAAAAGTAATTTCATTTGGAAAAGTTTTACGATTAAAGAAAACATATCTCCAGAACTTTCTTAACTTTGTGGTATATATAATAGCATGTTCGCCAAAATTTTTTGCACAAATCATTGACCTACAATTTTGTTTGATTACTTTTTTCTATTGGGAATAAGAATGATTTTTAGAGTATAAAAACGAACTTAATTATATTACCGTTCTGAATTTTTCGTTTTCCATTTGACCTGTAAAAAAACTTTTTGAATCTTAAAAGACAATTTTTTTTTACAATTTATATATTTAATCTTAGAAAAAAAAAATATGTTAAGCATATTATTGTAGTCTATACTTCGATAAACGTTAACAATGTCTTATGTAAAAATACATCAACGTTTCATTAAAACTCAAATTACATATTGGTCGCATATAATTAGTCTAAATAATTATTAAGTCTAATTTAATAAATAATTATAAACAAAATATAGAAATAAATTAAAAACGTATATAACATCGAATTATAAATATCTAATTTTAATGTATAAATATTAAATTTGACTGGAACTTAAATTTAGCAAAAGGTTTTATCAGAATTGTCATCTCTATAGCGAGTTTCATATCAAAGCAGACGAATTCTCAACAAGATTACAGAAATAGAGCCAAACATAAATATAATTCCAAAACGTAGGTTCTCGTTATTCCTATCGATCCACCGAGAACCCAAAAAATCGAGCGAAGTCGTGACAAAAGAAGCAATAACATTTGCGAAGAAGCAACAGAAGAAAACTGGATTTTGTATGCGAAACAAATTTGTAGAGAACAGCAGTGGCATTGTTTCGTAAACGAGCGAAGATTTGGAGGTGAAATGAATTTTTGGTTGGAAAGTTGGCCAGTTTGAGCACCTCTTGGCTATTGCGGCGCGCGGGGTGGATGGGGCTGGAGCGGTGGGGTAGGTGGTCGGCGGTATGCCCAGTAGCCAATTCCCGGCTCCGGGCTCGACTCGGCGGGTCCATTCATCGCCGGGCACTACGTGACCGGTTTACCAATCCACCTCTCCCTTCGCCACGTCGTTCGCGTATCTATCTATAGCCGGCATGTACGTACTGACGAGGTCGGCTTGGATGTGTGTAGGTGCACCAAACAACCCCCGGAGTCATATTGACCGAGTCGAAACCAGCTCCCCAGGCCTCAAATGAAAAATCCGAGTTTCCCTGTATCGGCAACCGAAACGATTCGTTACCATCATTGCGTTGCGGTTGTTCGAGGGAGATCGAGTGTGAAATCTCATGTTAAACAGGTTTCGCGATAGCCGCGGAATTCGTGCGAGCAACTAAAAAAAGCCGAAAAAAGTGTTTATAGTGTGTACGAACACATTTTTGGCATTCGCCAATCCTCGATGGAAATAATTGTACTTTTTGTGGCGCTGATAATTTTCAATTCAAACTGAAATATGGATCAGGTATGATGTTGTTTTTGATCGGATGTTGCTTATTTGGTCAACGCGAGTCGAGTTTGGCGTATAAAAAGTTATTCAGATAGATCGATTTCTTCCTCGTCGAAAAAAGTTGTTCCCTATAATATGACTGGGAAATGATATAATTTTAAATCTATCTGACTTTTAAACCTTAATACTTGCAATATTGCATATAGCGTAGTTTGAATAAAAACAATGTTAATATTAATTAACATTGAATCTGTACACGTTGAAAAAATGGCACGTGATTTTGTGACGTTTTGTAAAACTTTATAAAAACATGTTCAACTATTTTGAAATGCTAACACATGTCTTCAGCATAAGTAAACATTAAAAAGTGTTTTAAAATAGAAGACTTCTTTTTAAAGTGCAAAGTCGAAAGAAAAGTTGCTTGTAAATACCTTCCGATTGAAACGAAAGCAGTCATGTTATTAAAACGAGATGAACAAATGACAAATCTCAGTTAGCGATTATGATTATACAGACGAAATCAATAGATCATTGCGAAGTCATGCATGCCTTCTCATCTTTATGCAATGCGTCGACGCTGGAGAGACAAGTAGAAAAAGTGCGAAATAACAACTTGAGTGACGCTCCTAATAATGAGCTGAACGACGGAACCGTATTAATTGGAGTCACAGTGGTGGCGCGCGGGGCATGAAAACAAAACGGTTTCGCGTGACGCGAACGAAATAACAGAGGATCGGCGCGCGCCAACGAGTCGCGTCGTTTCTCTTTCGGTAATTCTGATGGGCGTCCGCATTAACGACATCGCGATGATACTTGAGGAGGCACGGATGTCTCTGCATTGTATGGAAATGAGCAAGGCTGGGCGACAATGACTAGGTCCATTATCGGGCCCCTTGGCTCGTGGCCCAGCACCACCCTCTGGACACTTACGTACCACGTATCCATACATTAACATGTCATCAAGTACAACTGAGCGATCGAGAGTTGTAAATCATCTGTCCGCTCGCTGTCTTGCGCCGACGCGCTGATGCTGCTATTTTTTCATTCGGTCCTTATATTTTGAATCATCATTTTTTGTCATCTTCGATCGCCTGGTACTTATTAAGGTGGATTCGGGGCGGACGGAGGGAGCTTTGCTTTGGGTTCGATGTGCTGAGCTTTGGTTTCGACCATTTCATGATGAATAATGATGTTACGATGCTGCATAGGCGTTAGAGAGAACGAGTGGGCGGAAAGGTTTTTCGGTAATCTGCTGAATTGCAGAAGATTGGGCGGTTTTGAGTAATTGCCGTGCAGTGATATTGTCGGATTTTAGAGTTTATTGTTTGTGGGTGACAAACCATGTTTTCAAGACATTTTATTAATTAAAGAATATGATTATGTTTTTTCACACAATAAAAAATCAATTGAGTATAGCAAATAGAATTAATGAAATGAGAATAACAATATTTGTAAACACACCACTAATTTGATATGAATCTTTTCTATAAATCATTACAACAGTGAATGAAAACTAAAGTTTGAGAACAATACATATGAACATTTTAAATTATCAAAACAACAACTTCGAGACAAGATTAATTGTAGTCAAATGAAGTATTAAAATTCTTATATATAAAAAGCAATTTTAACCAAATTCATTTTTGAGTATACTTTGGCATACAATATACACAATGTACTAGAGCAATAAAAATCAAATAAAATAAATGTTGTTCAACATTTGAAAATTCATAATCAGTAAATTTAAGAACATTGGTAATATTTATCAATGAGCTAAGTATAATTTTGACATCACCAAAATATTACTTCATCAAATCGTTTATCTTTACGTACAAATAGTGCAATATAATATAAGTCCAATTATACTACAAGTCTAGTTCCACAACCCGTTAAAAGAAGTTAAATTCAATCATAATATTACGCGCGTACTATCAACGATAACGAGAATTTCGTACTCGTACGGAGGGGCGCTGGCATAAATAGGTACTTACGGTCGGCGGTGCCGGCGGATGATTGAGAGTTCGTGAATCATTTAATTTAATTATCTCGTGGGGTTAAAAGGAGAGATAAAAGTAGTCGAATTTCTGCTCAACACTATATTCATACTTCATGCTTGCAGCCCCAATCCTGCGTCATTAATCTTTTCTTACTCCTTCTTTTATGTCCAATTGAGTTTAGGCGAAATTTGACTACGACAATCGAAACACGCGAATGCAGTTGCTGCCGGACCAAATTTTCTTTTGTATCTCTGTTTAAAGTGAGTTGTTGTTTCCCCTTCTTGCAGAGAGGTGTACGAAGGAGCAAAATGTGTCGCTCGTTCGATCGACTTAATTTCATAAACCGCAACTGTTGCCTCTATTCAATTGCAAGTACAAGGCTATACTTACGATTATAGTCAGCGCCATGTTCCTACAATCGTTGATTTTGCGTTCTGGGCCCCTCTGTCAAACTTTGTAGAGAAATCACGTCGCTCAAATATTAAAGAGTTTTTATATGTTCAGTATCTATTGAATAAATCGGTAACATCAAACTAGATTGAAATTTGTTCGATTTGTAAAAATTATTAGAAAAATAATATCAAATTGCAAGATTCAATTTTTACCTTATTCAAATTTTATATTTATATCGGCTAATAACTTATTATTTATTGACTTTTATTATATTATATTTCTATAAACATTGAGATATATACATAATTCGAAGTCATTATTTTAAATTTCGAACTGATTTTATCTTTCCGAGTAATTTCAAAATCTTTCAAATTTTGTGCGTCTTTAAAGATACTCGAAGGTTATTTTCTAATCCGAGCTCAAGACCGAAAATCCCCAGATCTGATAACGGCACGTAAGATACTCGTATGTCTTCAGCATAACCGTACCTTCTTTATCCCGAACCTTTTAGATTAAACGTTATAATTCTCTACATCTCAGAGAAGATTGATCGACATCGATAAAGATGGTTTAATGCGAAGACAAGGACGCGTAGCTGTCGGTCGTTTGATCATGAATTTGGGCTTGGATCGTGCCTGAAGCCAGAGCTGTTGGCAGTGTATCAGAACGTTAGGCCTTGCCTATACAGACCTAAACTTCCTTAAGGGTCTCACTATACCTCTTTCGGCGCACGTGTTAGATAGAAGAGGGCTGAGAGAAGCTCCCGAGGGAGCTACGTACCATTTTGCATAAATCGCGAGACATCCCGTCGTACTGGAATTACAGGGAGATTCTGAAATGGCTGGAACCTACTCGCACAGGGATTCCGCTAACGGAGAACGAATAAACGAGGGAAAAGGAAAGCGTCAAAATATAGAGCAAACTCGATATTGGATTCACGCACTTTGCCCGGATGCACTCTATTTTGCGCGTCTTCGCTACAAGGGTTCCCAAGCGTCGTCCAAAATATTTACGTGCCATTCGGGGAAATCGCGACACAAGTATTGTATGATTCAATATGGAGCTTACGTGCTTTGTTCGGTGCTAGATAACCGTTTTTTCATCTCAAAATCCCCTTCTTTTTTCCCGGCGAGACAATTTAGAAAATCAATATAGTAATGGAAGAAACAAACTATTTTACCATAACATTTCATTTATTATAAATATAAAGAAAGAAACGTATATACGAGGAATGATTTTAATTGATTTTCTAAATTATTATAAAATCAGTTTGAAAATTTGTAATAAGACCATTTGTGTTTATTTTGTATCGTTTTATTAAATTGAATTATATTTCCATGGAAATCGATCTCGAGATCTTCGAAATACCTTACGCAAAAAGAAATATGTCCGCGCAAACACCTTTTCTTGCACTGCGCTGAGGCCTAACTTAACCTAAATCTCTTCGGCGATACCTTAAAATTGTCACAATAGCAGAGGGTACAAGCAGAGGCATTCAAGAGTAATACAATCGAACAGTTTGTTCTGGAGAGCTTACAAGGATGATCGAGCTGCGCATTGTGTCGGTGCACCTGAGCGCAATGGAAAATAAAGGAATAAGTGCAATCGAAGTTGGCTGCTGAATTGCACGGCTGCCGGTGCATAAAGCATCGAACTACCCCAGTGGTCGTCACGAAACGGCCAACCACAATATGCTAGCATCTCTCTCCGGGCCGTATTGTTTTACAGCCGGGCACGATAATTTCTCGCCGACGCGTTGGGGATGTAAGGCTCCCGCTGACGCCCCTCGGCTGTCTTCGCAGAACCACGCGGAATGAAATGGAACAATAGCTTGGGGTGTAGTTAATGCTGATGCTCTTGCAGGCTTCAAATTGTAACACGTTGGAAATTGTATCCCCATTGAAACCCAACGTGGCTCCTCATAACTGCAATGGTCCGGCCATTTCAACCTCAACTTGCTGGCAGATGAGGGGTGTGATCCATTCTTTACCTATCATGTAAACTGTTTAGTCAAAAATTGTACATTTTGTCTAGGGGATTGATTTCTGAACTAACGAAAATAAACTAAAAAGGAATTAGAAACAATACAATGTAATAATATTGAAAATGCGTTTATTTTTTTTATTTTCTATTGCATTACTTTTATACTTGGAATAATATATTAAATAAAATTAATAATGTAGTCTCAATTTTACTTTTTTTACATAATAAGATTTAATATAACATAAATTCAATTTTTATGGTTTTTGATTATTAGAAAAAAGTTGAAAATTAAATAATTAATCTTCAAAATATTTTATTAGTACTTCATTTATTGTAAATATAATTGGATTTTGATGATAATGAACGAATAAAAATATACTCAAACTGATTCTCGCCACTAAGATGTCTAAAAATTTGTGATAAATTAGATAAATTTCTTACGGTGGAAATTCAAAATATATGACGAGTTTGTAATTATAGTTTCAATATGTATGTAGCATTTTCCAACAAACGCATTAGTATTTTATGGTCAAAATTTGGAGTGTAAAATAATTATAAAAATATCTTCAGATGTAGATTTTTTTACATCTACCACATGTAAAAATTTAATGAAATAAATATCAACATGAATATTGAGTCCTTGCAATATCAAATCTCATAATTTATTCATCTAGGTTACTTCAATTAAGACGCTTCACTTATCTTATGTTAAAGACTAAGATATCAAAAATATCTAAAAATATCATATCATTAAATCGAAAAACTCTATAGTAAGAGACAGAAGATATAACACTTACGTAGACTGTACGTGTAAAGTAAACTGTAATTAAAAATATTTTTAATATATTACTATGATTCAATAACTCCATTATTTAATATCAATATTTCTTAAAGTTATATGTACTATGAAATATTACTTAAAAGTATACCAAATCTATAAAATGTATACAAGATAAATAATATTATTTATTATTAAATAATTTTTGTTTGATTGTCACATCAAGGCTATGTTTTTCAACCATTAGATCAACCAATCTAATTCTATGTGACGATCATTTTTATAGATTAAAATCTAAAACCGATTGTAAAACTTTAGTCGGTCTGTTAAGTAGTATATATATAATTTTTTTTTTTGAAAGAATGACTGTAAATTCTCATCATAATGGGTTATACATATTATACCTTCAATAACGTTAAAAACTTTCATCTGATATACATTTGTAATACCAGCAGTCCTTAGTGGACTAAATTTTTGCTCGGACCGACAAAAAATCAGTTACTAAAAGATACCAGTTAAGACAGCACAGCCTTAAGTAGCCATGACAAATTGCACTGACTTCTTATTAATGCCGTATAAACTGAGCATCAGTCACATTTCACTGTCAGAAGATAGATAAGAAACCCGTTGTTGAGATATGTGTCTACCAAAAATCATAGGTCGAAATTCGACCTATTTACTTCTCTAGTAGGCTGTTTAGATGCAGCGACTTTTGGAAAAATGAGGTCTGCTAGTATGCGTTTATATTTCAACACATACATGTTCAGAATATAATGCTTGATTAAAACGGCGGCATAGTTTGCTTACGCAAGTCTCATATCTTTATAAGTTTAGATTAACCTTGCTTAGCGACCTTCTCTCGGGACTTAGTACTGGTCCTAGCAACGACGCTGAGGACGTTAGATGGGATTAATTTATGTCCAGTTCGGTAACCAAAAGCACTCGACACATGCCCATGTATGGATATGGCAGAAGACCTAAGAAAATATTAATAAAATAAAAAGCTGAATAAAATATTTATATTAATATTAGTTGACAAATATGTGTTGATCAATTTAGATTACTATCGATATTGTTTCTGTTGCAGCTTACTAAGGTTTCGTGATCTTTCAGCTGTTGCACTTGTCGCGGCCAAGCGTCGAGGTACTAATTTCGACGGCGACGTTGCTTACGAAATTCCAAGCAAGTAATACCGAGAAGGTTACGATGTGTTGTTTCGTACATCTCGACGTGTCCCTCCGGGGCTAATATGTTATCGTAATTTACTTGGGTCCTAAATTTACGTATTCCTGGTGCTCGTTTATTTTTATATTTACAAAGCCGAAAGTTAATTTACTAAGGCTTTTCTGATGCGCGCCAGTCATACGCCAGCCGCGTTGTTGCGTGCTCGTTCTTTTTTTTAGTTCCTTTTTCTTTATCTTGCGGCTTTCTCGATCGACAGTCAAGCAACGAAAAATTTTTTTCATCGTGAAAAATACAACAGGTTAGTTGACCTGTTCAACACTACGGATATCAAGTTTTAAATCAAACTCCCTATCAAACCAGTTGACCTTCCGAATAACTAGAGTTCAAACGGAAAAAGGACTGGAAATTTTTGTTCGAAATCGCGAGCGAATGCATTTGGTTTGCACGTTCATCTTACACTCAAATCGGTTTGAGATAGCGAATTCAGGCCAACTACGTTCCCTACCGTATCAGGTCCCGATCCGCGGACTGGTTTCAAGCGGATGATCAAGAATCCTGTATTGAGAAAAAAAACTGTTATACATTAGACGCGAGTTACTTTCGATCGACGTTAAGATATTCTTGGCTGTGACAGTGACAAAAGGATGGAGAAAAATTGTACAAGGAAGTCTGTGCCTGGTTAGCCAGCGACGTAATTTGTTTGCCACGGCTGAGTTTGAGAAAAACTGTCATAAAAAGTCCGAAAAGATATGATACGCTCCTTAATAGGAAACTTGATTTATTCGTTAGATGGAATTCGATATTAGATCATTCGACAGCAATTTTTTCCTGTTGTTTTTCAAACCAGGCTTTCGTGTGGTCAGAGAAAATAAGTCGATAAGAGCCGCAGCCATTTATTTATCGACGACGTTCAGCAGGATACCAGTGATTGATAGTAATTTGGAGGACAGCGGTTATGCGCACCTGACCGGATGTTCCGTCTGTCGCGTTTCTTGACGGATGTTGCGATAGCGCCACCTATCAGCATCTCCGTTTGACAAATAAACGAACTTTCGCCCAATAAGGATGCTGAAACTTAAGGTTACGTAACATCGATCACGATTCAAGAAATCAATTAAATAGTAGGTTTATCTCTTAGGCATTAGTAACATCAGCCGTCATTTTAAAATCTCGAAAAAGGCTTGGCATCAGGAAAGCCCATCGACGTCACGAGATGGAGTCGCAGATACGTTCTTTTGATGTGAAATTGACGTTGTATTTATCTTATTGACGTAGTGCAAGGATACGTTCGAACGTTCGAGTGTAACAATAGATAATTCCGACGTTCCAAGTCACTGAGAGATTATAGAATAGACACCAAAAAAGCCATTGCGAATGTCGATTATCGCCGGTCACCATCTCGGTGTGGGTGTCCACCGAACGCCCTTAAGACCTCATAAGTCTCAGCGAAGCTACCCTGCCGGGAAACCGCCCCCGCATAGTGTCCGCTAGACACCTCCTTAAACACCCTTTCAATTTCCTATATTTTTTGATAATCATCTCCTCCTCACTTTTAGCCTCGGGTTATCGCTTCTTTTGTGACCCGAATGCGTTCTTTCAGCTTCCAAGTTTCATCGTTACGGTTTTTATGTAGCTTATCAAGATCAATTTTTTGTTCCATCTGTTTATTACGGCCAAATTGCTTGACATAAACCCTGATTGTTATTGATGTTGAAACTGACAGACACCGTTTTTTAGGATCTGTTTTGACGAGAAAGTGCCCCTGTTACTATTTCTGGAATGCTTCATAGAAAGTAAATTGAAACAAAAGAATGTTTCATACAGATTTTTTTCATTCGAATACATTTTGTTATTACCTGTAATTACGAAGATCTTGATGAATTTTCATGTTTAAATTCCTTTTGAAAACTGTCTTTTAATACAAAATTTAACTTAATAAAAAGTTCAAATAAATTCCTCGCATGGTCAAAGTTTTTATATATCAACGCATAAATCTGAGGACGCGTGCTCGGTTCACAAAAGGTCGAACAATATTGGACGATTGGAGCGTCGCTACTGTAACCAACGGATGCTCAAACTTTGCGTAATATATGTTTGGAGACATTAGAGTGGACCAGTCGAGTCGCCGAGACCGGCTCTACTTGCACTTTGCGGTGGTTCAGATAAGTCAGCCGCCCTTTTATTCTTGTCTCGCCGATATTCTTTATAGCGGTCGAGCTCACAAACCCACCTTGCGAACCGCAGCCTGTATGTTACAAGCCAAACACAAAGTACAAGAAGAGGATCTTACTTATTGGACACTTAACACGCCGCACGTTTACATACCATACACAACGTTCACGAGGATCGGGCATCCGTTTTCGTCCTCAATTTAACGCAGTTATAAAATATCTATAGTCAAAAAGCGCATTCTCCTTGCGTTCATTATATACGTGAGTTATTACATCGTAAATAGCTGCGTGATATGAATATTTGCTTTATTGGTACGGTTATAAGGGAAGCAAACAATTGTGCCGCTGAAATTTATAATTATGGCCATCTCTGATTTACGTAGGCAAAAATGAAAGTTGTGTTGATATTATTTGGGCCTTGTGGACCAGTGCTTCTTATTCGCGGAAGCGTGATTTGTGGTACAACAGAGGTTGTAGGCAAATGCTTTATAAGATGCGATGTTATTGTTCCGGAAAATAATATTAGAAAAAATGCTCTACTTAGTTAGATATTCCATGAAAATTGGCATGAGCATAGGCTGAATAGGTTTTAATAGGTTTTGGAGTAGGTTTTAATGAGTATAGGAATTCAAGATATTTATTGGTAATTCCTAATTTTTATCATCAATGTTTTACTGAATATCTTAAAATATATTTTAAGATATTTTATAAATAATTTATACTTCATTAATGAAAATATTTTATTTTATTGCCAATTTTAGTTTTCTGAATAAAGGTGTTACACCAATAGTTACCTCTCATTAAAACAACGAATGAAAATATAAAGTGCGTTATAATAATAAAATGGTTATTAACTTATTGTTATTAAATTTCATTATTTGACATCAATAGTGTTATATTGATTTTTATCGATCATAAAATTTTATTTATGCCATAAATCAGAACTAAAATGATGATTAATTGACTACGAAGAAAATTTCTATTATTTTTCGAATTCTAATTGTTCTTATATTGGTTATTATGTATATTAAATATACATATATAATATATAACATATTAAACATATTAAATAACATATACTAAACATATTATAAAAATTTTTTAGAATATACCATTATAATAATTCAGAAATAAAAAAAAAATATGTCCAATATTTATGTATATGAAAATAATTTTTCGTCACATATGATATTGTTTGAATATATTTACTGCCTCTA
>JABFQD010004771.1:0-11401 GCA_022817045.1 Psix sp. ZL-2020
AATACTATTGCTAAGAAAACTTATTCACTTTTCCAAAATTTACTTAAAATTATTATCTATTCTTTCAACACAATTTCTTTGAATCATTTATTTGATTAATCGAGTAAATATTTCTGTATTTGTATTATAAAAACAAACTTGAAATAAAACCTGGTAAAAATTATCATTTTACGTTTTAATTTCAGTTCTTAAACTGAAATGTAGATGAAATGCTGTTAATACCAAATTATGATCATTAAATAATTGCCATGAACGTTATTAGTATCGAATGATTTTGTTTCATACTAAGTCAAGATTATTTCACCATCTTAATCAAATAATAAATTGAGATTTTAATACTTCAATTTTTATGCAGAATAATTATGCTGCATAGAATACACGGTGTATTCAAAAGATTACAATGCGAATGTAAAAATAAATTATCGATCAGGTCAGCCTAAAATAATACTCTCAAAAAGTGTTGATAAGATAATTATGAAATTATTAATCACGCAGTCTTTTAAACTATTAAAATAAATCATGAAATATTAATTTGACTGAATTTTCATAATTCCAAAACAATTTTACACGAAATTATGAATGCCAGTGCATATCTGGGGCAACTAAAGTTAGATGATCGAATAAAATAATTGATTCACTTGAATTATTTGATTCGTATTAATATATTCATATCTTAGCAAATATTTATACAGTTAATCAATATATATCCATTTAATTTAATTTAACAAGGAAGAAATTGTTTATCTTAATACCTGCATCGAAAACGTCACTTGTATCATAGCGGTTTTCCTGCGTGGAAATAAGCTATTCTATGTAACTTACTGATGACGTCACTTTTCGTTTCACGGTTCTGTAAAGTAAACTTTGTGATTGGAAATTCTTTTCAGCCGCGAAACGTGCGCTTTTCATGCTTCATGGAATAAGTGCCTCAAATGAAAAACAACTCAAGTTGATGCTTCCGATGCGGAAGCAGACAAAATATTGTATCCGATTTGACTTGAACTGCTAATACACTCGCCACGAGAAGTTACATTTTCGGGCCCATTAGCAGCACAATGTATACTATATCTCATACGTATCAATCTTTCCAAACGAATTTACGGAATAACTGTACAATTGTATAACGTTTACTATGTGAAGAAGCGACCTTTTTCACCAACGCTCCAGTCATTACCAGGTTGACATACTTTATTTTGAAATTACTCTTTACTCTATCTTATGTAAAAATAACTATGTTTATAGCTTTATGGAAGGTGAAAGACGTCATTTTATAAGTATTTTTATTTTAAGTCATTTATCGCTTTATATTACTTCGTAGCATGTATTCAGAAAGTAAGGAATATCTATTCAGAAGTAGAAAATGCAAACACAATCTCTTGTTTCGCGTTTCTATTACGTTAAATATGCAGGGGAATTTAATTATTTAAATTAAGTATATTGTAAATTTCAAGAAACTTATCGATCGTGTTATTAAAAACGATTTTCTTTTAGTCAATGATTTATTTTAAATTTCAATTTTTGAATCTGACAAGGACCATATATTATACATAATTCAAAATGTCAATATTACTTGTTATTTATTTAAAATAAAACTCGACAGAGAGATATTATACTTTTATCTTGAAAATATATAACTGAATTTGAGAATAGCTTGAACAAAAAATTATTTTATCTTTCAATTGTTGAATAGTTCATTATGAACAAATAAAAATGATGAAAAACAATTTATTTCAAAACAAATGAAAAAAGATCTTTTCAGAGAAAAACTCCTATACTAGAAGCTCTAAAAGCCGCAGTTTGCATTTACAACAAAAATATCGATTGGAGATAGAAAGCACATTTTACATTGTTTTTCTCTCTTTTTTCGAATATAGTTTATAAATACAAAATATCTGACATTCTAGTTTCTGAATTAAGCACTGATCAAGTATAGTTTGATATAGTACAAGTAGCGTGTTATTGTGTAATCCAGAAATATCGTATTTAGAGATAATAAATTAATAAAAAAGACATTCGAAAAGAATGTATTTTTATAAATATTATTTCATAACATATTCGACAAGTTTATTTTCTGTTAATACTTTTGATAATTACAAGATAATAAAATCAATTAAATAATCTTTTTTTTAGCTTGGAAGTGAAATTAATCATTTAAAATCCCAAAAAAATCTCTAAAAGTCATGACTCAAACTTAAAAAACACCACTAGTTTAATATTGAATAAAAAAATGACTTAAAAAGAAGTTTGAAAAGAGCATAAATTTGTCAGTTTTCAAAGACATGAAAAATTCCAGTACGTTGGAACTTCTTTTAAAATTTTGTTTTCAATTTTCAAGCAGTAAAATTTCAAAATCCTGTGTAAATAATTGTTTTAAAAAGCATTATAAATACTCATACGTAAATGAATGAAAATTAGTTCTATTTGTATATCTAGCAACATTTATTCTAGCAATAAACCTTGGTTTCAAATGGGATAAGAAATTCAGTTCAATAAGATAACGTATTCATAACAGCGGCGAAGTTTTCCAAGCACGAGCATTGCAAACATATCTGAAATTTATGTTTAATGGCTTCAATGTCCTCTAGGAGTAAAAGTATTGTATCTACAAGTGAGAAAAAAAATGTCAGTTTTGATTCTCAAATCGAAAAAGAAAGAATAAATTTTTTGGTGCAATAATTTCTTACAGCAAAATCAGTTTTGCAGCTTTTATTATTTCAAAAAATCTAAATTGTCCAAGACATTTTTATATAAATCGAATTTTACTATTCACCTTTGCTAGAAAAAATAGCAACTTTAAAAACTATATCATTTTTGTTTCATGCAAGGCTCTAAAAATTGTATCGACATTTCAAAATTCATATGCGTAATTTTATTTAAGTTAAATAAATAAATTCAGAAATTTACTGTTAAGATTTACTTTTGCTCAAGGACTTCACTATTGCTTTAAGGGCACAGCAATATCAGTCATTATGTTTGTGATGCAATTATCGAAGTTTCTTGTTATAAGCGCTCTTATAAAGTCAATTTCTATTAACAAAGGCACTGAACGCACATTTCAACTACAAAGAACATGCTCCATTCGTTTTCTTCGTACATTCTACGTGGAAACGAAATAAATGTATCGAAAGTGAAAGGGTTTAACATCAAAACAAGCAGATTCAATTTTAATCAGTATAAAACAAAAAGAAACTCTTTGATCGAACGTACGAATTGACATCTTTCCTGAGGTTCGAAATGAGCTGACGGAAAATTCAATGGACCTGTATCATCTCGTCCTCGTTGCGGCGGAAATCGCTGAAAAAATACGTCGTGGTATCGAGCGCATTGCTTTTTGTCTCAACGAGTTTGCTTTGACGGAAAGTTTAATTTTCATCGCGTAATATCCCGTTTTTTTTCTCTCTCTGTAAATGCATCGCTCGTTCGTCGCAAATTGTGAAAAGACGGATTAAATTCAATTGCGCGAAACAGCACAGGATGCTAATTTAATGAGATTCCTTGTAAATCTTTAAGTCGCCACTCGTACAGTATCCACAATTTCTTATTTGCTTGCAACTCAGGAAAGGAGAAAGATAAATATCATCTTGAAGCAAACGAGTTGCGTGTTTTCATTTCTTTAAGACATCGTCTTTGTCTTTTTATCCTTAATTCCTGATGCAAAAATTCATCGCTAGCTTTGTGTGATTAAGCGATACGAAATTCATTCATCGCTGTCGCAGTCTGTCCGTTCAAAGCTATATTTAAGAGCTCTCACAATGCGAAAGTATTTCCGACCGGACTACTGTGTTATGTAAATCTAGAGTTTGTTAACCGACTTCGCTCAAGTGTATCCCAAAATGATTATTTCATCATCGGGTATTGATGCTCGTGCAATTTTTATTCGCCTGGCGACAATGCCATTTCGTTCGGCAGATAACGTTGGTTGTCTATTTTTGCTTTGCGGAAAGCTTCCGCGCAGAAAAAATATTGATGAATTATTAATCAACCGATAAGACACGACTCGAATAATTGCAGAATTCTCGGTTGATTAATACGTAGTTTATTATAACTAGCTTTTCAGTATTTAAGTACAAGATTTCGATAGATATCAATGGATATTTTAATGAAAAAGTAATTAAATTTAAAAACCCAATATATGGATAAATGAATGCTGTTAATAAACTAAAATTAATTGTTTTAATAATTTAGTGACGTACACTCACAATACATGAAAATGAACATGTTTTATAATATGTCACATTGATTAATTCAACAAAAAAGTGAGTTATTATGATTAGTACATAATTCAGATATTAAAGGAATTAAACGCTATTTCATCAAGTAATACAACAATTTCAAATTGAAACACTTGTGATGATCAAATATTATTCAATGCAATTACATAACAAATTATAGAAACGTTTTTCAGAATTCAACGAACGACTACTATATGCACCCAAATTTATCAGAATAGAACTATGTTATTATAATTGCAATAAACCATTACGTCATTATAAACTTGTGATTCTGATAAAACATCTTTAGCTATTAAAAATTACAACGCTCGCGTATACCAAATAGTCATTCAATTAAATAATAACATCAACGTCAATCATTCATGTATTATTCATTATCTCGGTACCTTTGCAGTATCATCATAAGAAATTAATGTTTCAAATTAATTCGATTTCGACAAATGTACTGAATACACTACAATATAAAATATTTGCAAATTACTTGTGCTTGCATATTCATTTATTGAGATAAAAAATCATCATTTACAAATATTAAAAAATCTAAGATCATTTTAAGTTAGGTAACTCATACTGAGAGTTTTAGTTAATAAATGCGCTATTAAGAACCCATCGTTACAATCATTAAATGATTGTAAGTCAAATCAAGTTGATTGGATTGGATTTTTTAAGCTTCTGACGATTCTTGTTGCTCGAATTTGGGATATTTAGCGGTGACCTCGGACCATGTAAGACGTCCATTGGCCAAATCTCTCACGACGTTTGGCAATTCATCCAGCTGAAAAGAAATAGGATGTTAGTCTCGAACGGATCTAACCGCATGAAAAGAACAAAACGTTGCAATCCATTGCAGTGACCGAAGTTTTGGTCGAAACTACTTACATTTATTCGTACTTGCTCCATGCTGTCTCTTTCACGAAGAGTTGCACTGTGAGGAACTTTTAGCGTATCGAAGTCTATCGTAATGCCAAAAGGAATTGCAATCTCATCTGTTCTGGAATATCTGCGTCCAATGCTACCCGAAGAGTCATCAACTTTATGCGATATGTCGACCCTCGTTAGTTTTTGAGCTAAAATAATATAATATCTCTTGTTACCTCGAATCGTGTCAATTACTTGCAATTTTACTGAGAAAGTGGGTCGTTAATATTCCAGGATCGATAAAGTAAATTATTATGTCAGAAAATAATAACTTGAGATCAACAGTTGTATCCAAATATACGCTGATGATTATTCATCGAATGAAAAAAGAACTGTTTGTGTATGATTATGTAAATTCAATTATTTGATTTAACCAAGTTTGGATTGTTAATTGAAACATCAGAAAGGGAATTTGGTAAGTTTTTAATTTTATAATAAATAAGAAACTTTTGTTTCAACGCTTATATGAATTATGAGTCTCTAGTTATTAAGACTGAACAGCAAAATAAATGCACTTTCATTTTAAAATTCAATTCCCTCCTTCGTAAACTTTTATATACTTCTTTTTATTAGCGCATCACTTTATTTAATTTACACGTTTCAAATAAAACTTTTTAGCGATATTAAAATAGTCAACTTCAGCAACCTTTCATCCGAACACTTTCTGATAACGAATTTCTTTGCACCAAAGTAAACTTTTCTAATCATTTTTGAAAAGCTTAAAAATGCATTTTAATCAAATATCAGTTTATAACACTTATCATTTTCCTTATTCAATCCTCAGAATAAATCTCCAAACCAGCACTTACATTAGTCCTTTCAAATGTAAATACATAATCCAAGATTTAATTTCAAAAGTGAATCCTCATCAAAAAATGCTCAATGAAAGCAAAAACTTACACAATTCCTTCACAAATGGTGCGAATTCCGCATTGCCGCTAAGCGGCAGTACTGAGCACTTAAGTGGCGCCACCACTGGTGGTAAAGTGAAGAATCTTCTCTGCTCATCTCCCTCCCTCGTTTTGAAGTTATGTTCAAATAGAGCATACATAATTCTACCAATTCCAAAGGACGGTTCGATGACCGAAGGCACGATTTCCTCCACATGTACAGTCTTTTTACCTCTACTGACTGTGAGCATGTTCTTCGTGATTTTCACAGTACTTCTGTTTTCCAGTTCCAAGTCATATTCTAGCCCATTCTCAAAGTTCTTCTCCATCATTTCAATTTTCTCCTCAGTCATAGCTTGAAGTGCCTCCAGAACCACCTTGGCCTCTTTTTTGAAAGCTTTGCCAATGGCTGCTTTATTGGGCACACACTCGCAAACATCCACAGTGACTGGTTGAGGCAATTTTTTCACCACAACCAACTTAACGCCAGTGGCCTTGGCATGCTGGCTCAAATCGTAAGCTGACCTATCCGCACAACCAACACACTCGATCCAGCCGTACGACGTAAGACACTCAGCATCCCAACAGTCGCAGGCATAATGCGCCATTTCGTTGCTCATGTGCTGCCGGAAGCGCAGTTTGTTTGAGTCGATACCGACTTTGAGCAAAAACTGCTGGATTCTTGCCATGAAATAGCCAAGCGTTTGGTTGGCCACGAGACCGCTGTCCACTGCCTCGCCGATCGTTATCCTCTGGGCACTCTTGCCGTCCATCTGATTACACGCCGAGTACAACAGCATCTTCGTATCTTGAACATCGTCGAACTTGTCGTGGTGCTTGTCAGTGGGATCGCAGAAGTGTTCGATCTCAGCCATCGTGAACTCCCGCACTCTTATCAGCCCTGATCGAGGTGATATCTCATTGCGGAAGGCGTTGCCTATCTGTGCCGCGGCGAAAGGCAAACGATCCTGATTGAACTCCAGTAAACGTTTGAAATTGACGAAGATGCCTGAAAAAGAAATTGGCTCGGTTTAGAGCTAGTTTTCTGACGATACGACTTGAGTTTCTTTGAGGGAAATGAAATGTAGAGATTGGCATTTTCTGATTGCATGACTATTTTAAGAAATAAGATATAAGTAACTTTTAATTTAACATATGCAGATTTATCAAATTTGATACAATTCATAAACTCAATTTATATTTCATGTATAGAATTTTTTATTACTCCGGAACCTTTTTAAAGAATGAATACAATTTTATCTTATTTTATTGATTTTATAATGTTTTAGGAAAAGAGAATTTCACTCGTTAAAATAATTAGAGTTCGAATTTTACACAGTTCGGTTCTTATGTTATTATTCATGTTTTTATTATGTTTATTATTATTAAATTTTCACTACTGAATAGTCACTAAAATTTACCATAAGTCTTTGCAGTCTGTTATAAGCTATTTTGTAACATTGACACAAATGAATAAGTCATGAATGACCAAAGATGAAATGTAATACGAATTATAATATTCATCATAAAATATAAGCTACTCCTCTTGCAAGCAGTAAGATACTTGTAACATAAGATATCCCTAGGGTTCATGGATAATTTGGATCATATAATAAGTTTACAAAGGAATTGATCTACTTTCTTAAATTCAATTTAAATAAATATTCTACTAGAAATCTATAAGCGATTTATATTTAAGTCAAGGATATGTATTGCTTAAATGCTGATTTCAAATTAAAATTAAGTTGCAAATACACGGAAACAGCATCCAGCTTAACTCTTAAAAGAACTTTTGTTCTGTATTTATAAATCATCCATAAAACTAGTATTTTATCAAATAGTTTTTTAAAATAAATGCTTATTGAATATAAGAATAAGAAATTATTATAATCCTATACATTTTAACATGAAATAACCAAATGTTTTATAAAACTGTCTAGAAAGTGCAATAATCGTACTATAATCATAATTTTAATATACAGATTATATTCATTAAATTGAAAAAATATTAATGTTGATAGCTTTGGCTTCGACCTTCTCTACTTTCTCTTACATGACATCAAATTTGCTATGACCTAAACTCAGTGAATCTATTAAATTTGAATTGAATTAGATAAAATTAATTCAATTTTTAAATATTATTTTTCTCATTTAACTTAAATTTAATCATTTTAACGATGACTTTTCTCTGAATGTATATAAATAAGTACAATTTAACCTTGAGCTGTTTCTGGTCGTAAAAATCCCTTTACAAGACCAGTTGGTCCGATTTGTGTACCAAACATGAGGTTAAATTCTATTGGCTCAGTCAAATCGTTTCCAGAAATTGGAGACTTCATTTTATATTTTTGCATTACAGCATGCATTTCGTCCTTAGTCATTCCATCAAGTTTGACCACAATGTCCTGACACTCGGCTCGCACTGAGTCATCTGTCTTCTTGTCCGAGATGATTTTCTCTAGATGCGATTTAATCAGATGGTCTAATCGAAAACACTCGCCGTTTTTCACATCTTTGACCATCAAATCAGCAAATCGATCAACGTGACCAGATGCTTTCAATACCGGTTCCGGAGTCAAAATCGAGCAGTCGACTTCAAGCATCTGCTCCTCCAAAACAAAAAAGCTTCTCCAAGCACTCAAAAGATTGGATTTGAGCGCACAACCCATTGGACCAAAGTCATATTGACCGGTTATTCCGCCGTAGATTGCGAATGATTGGTCGAAGAAAAATCGACGCTTTAGCAAGTCTTCCATTCGGCCTCGGTCGAAGGTTGCCGAATCGGGTACAAAAGATAATTCTTTATCCTCGAGTAACTTCTTGCGCATCTTTAGTTCGGCCACAGCTTTTTTCACGTCCAGTTCAGGAGCACCATTTTTCTTTAGCTCGCGTACAAGATCGCCCTAAAAAAGTGAAGAATATGACAAACCAATTCAAAGCTTGAATATCATGAAGTTAATTATATGAAAAATATGACATCTGCAAAAGCTATTCACTATTGAATAAAATATGGAAAACTGAAGACTTTCGTTTATAAAAAGGATAAATTATAAAAAAACAAAGTATAATAAAAGAACATAGCACATTTTTAAATTTTCTATATACTCTTAAAGTTATATAAATTCAAAGTTGTATCAAGAGTATTATATTTCATCGTTGCGCTAGAAAAAGATACATTAAAAGCATTTCAAAATATAAAGTTTCTTCTAAATATATATAAAATGCATTTATATATAAAATAATTAAGTGTTATTATAAATATATAATTTATGCATTTAAATATAAATATTTGAAATCGTAACTGCTAAGTGTATTATAATAAATATTTGTAAAGTACCATATGTGTGATATACTACATTCAATTTTTGTATTGATTTATTTGATACGCTCTTAAAAACTATAAATGCTGAAAGGGACATTAAAGTCGTATGCGATTGTCCAATTCTGTTAAGAAAAATATATGACGATTGTTTTGCTTTCAATAAATCCAAAGTACTGAACTTACAGTAGTGTAAAAAGTATAATCGCCGAGGTTTCCTTTAGTAAAAAACTTTTTGAAGAGTTTGCGGTATAAGTTATAGCACTGCAAAACTTCAATATTCACATGTGCAGCGAATGCACAACTGAATGTAAATCATTTAGATTAAGTTTTTGGATGTCTCTGCGCAAAAATGTTCATCAATTCAACAAAAACAGAATTTACCTAGAAATTTACTAAGCTACGATTCGATTTTTAAAACCCCTTCTAAATTTTGGTTTATACAATTTATTACTTGGCACTATTTCCATACTTCGTTACATATTAAGATTTAGTTGCTTTTTTGTAACTTCCTGTTTATTTAGTATAATGCGAAAATATATCAAATTAATAACACAAATTTATCAAAATTTAAATTATTTGTTTGTTGAACAAAATTCCTTCGCTGAAGAAAATACTACTTACATAAAACCATTATTCTGCGTAATTTTACATCATTTCTAATTTCAAGTGAAAATAACTTTTTAATTCCTACTTTACATGCATTTTTTTATCCAAATCACAGGACTCAAATGATACATAAATTCATATTTTAAATTGTTTCAATCAAAAGCTTTAAATTTAATTATGACTTCAAGAGATTACTCCAAACGTTTATTGTAACGTGAAATTTTAGGGAGGAAATTGTGATAATAAAATTAGGACGTTAGATTCAAATAATCAGAGCTGTGTTTTGTAATATAATATCGTGAAAATTACTTTATTTATTTGTCGCGTAGCTTCAATCACTTTCAGCTGACGTATATTGTATCAAAAAAGCTGTGACACACTCAACATTCACTTTTCCAAATGATTGGTACATACAGGAGTAAAGCAATACCCGAGTTCATATTTTATATTGTTTGTTCAAACGCTTTAAATTAAATTATAACTTCAAGTGATGCTGTTGACTATTTAACTATCGAACAAAAACTGACAAAAGGGTTCTAATTAAAAAAAATGGTTTATTCACAAGCGGACATTAGTTAGTGAACAAATTGTTAAGGTGTGGCAGAAAGTGCATATAACAGTAAACAAAATGTAAATAAAAATATATTTAACAAGGTAAAATAGAATTAAAATTTATTTATAATTATATGTAAAAATAAATAAATGTATTAATGTAAGAGAAAACTTGATTTTTAAGTTTCAAAGTACCTGTATATGAATTAAAAATATGTAAATGCAACTAAATTAGTTTTAAAACATAATTTTCAATTTGAAATTTGTACACATTTTTACAACAATCAAAATCCGCCAAATAACATTATTCTCATGAGCGACACTAAACAGCTTATGTTTAATTTCACTGGAAATTTAAATTTATATACTTGCTATAAATGATTATATTATTAACGTAGAATTATATATTAATTTATTATTTACAATCAACTAGATAAATGAGTGGGGCCTTCCGGGCGCATTGCCTTTAATTCCTGTAAGGTTGTATTTTTAAATTGCATTTGTTATTAAATATAAATGATTATTAAGATTATTTACATTTCCAATTCTAAAATTTCTAATTTCAAAGTTAAAAAATAAATTCTTAATTCATTCACATTGAAAATGTGTATGTGTATATATAATAAATCTATTGTCTCTTGTGATGAAAAGTTGTATTGCTTTTTCTTATAACGATGATAGTGCTAAAGTTAGCACCTATTACTTCTGCAACTTTAGAGAGAGCTTTAATTATTAAGAATGGATGGAAAATTAAAAAATAAATTATATTACGAAGCTGATAAAAGTATTTATTCATTACTAAACAAAGTTACATACAACTTTTTTATAAACATATGCAAATTATAATTTACATTGAAAGTAGACAAAAATGTTGATACTTT